>JAQQSW010010788.1:0-12910 GCA_028646575.1 Pseudocheirus occidentalis
AGTGCTTTCTGTCTTGTGGAGAGTTTTGGAGCTTGAAAATCTGTTTAGCGTCCCATTTTATGAGTTTTTTAGCGTGTTTGTGTGGGAGCTGCGGTGCTTTGCTGCTTCTACGCCGCCATCTTGGCTCCGCCCCCCTAGCAGCTCTTTTTGTGACAGTCAAAAAATGGAAAGTAAGGTGTTATATTCCAATAGGAAGAAGCAAAAAAAACCAAACCTGCTATATATAAATGTAAAGGATATTATTATGCCATGAGAAATGATAAATTGGACAGACCCCCATGAACTGATGCAGAGTGAAGTGAGCAGAAGTAGGAAAACAACTTATAGAAGGTGAAAAACAAGTCTGCAACACTTTAGAACCCTCATCACATTTTGGTTGTACTCAAGTTCACACCAGAGCAGATAAAAGCAGCCCACAGCACGTGTGGACCATCCACGCAGGTGAGCTGTCCACACCAAACTGGTCCAGCTCCTGTCACGTCTCAGCCCTTGGTGGCAGAGCATCAAGATGTTCTAGGGAAGGACTAAAGCAATCAGGAGACCCTAACAGGAGACCATAATGAAGATTAGTATCAAAACTGCATGAGCAGTCTCCTTAAAGAAACAGAAATCTGGGAACACGGCCGCAGTCAGGGCACAGCACCCGCCTCACCAAAGTGTAGGAACAGGAGCAGGGTTCCTAATCCTCAACAACAGCGCCCCAGTGCCCCTCTTGGTGTCCGCATCAAACCAGTACAGCTCTTACCACAGATGATTAAAACATGCATAATCATATTTACTTATTACAACTTCCAAAATGTTACCCAAAAAAATTCATTTCTTGTTTAGACAAACACACATACCTCTTTTGTCTGATTTGCCTTAGCGACTGCCTCCTGCGTTAAGCGTTCCTGAACCAAAATACGAATTGCCTAGTAAATAAAAAAAAAACCTTTTTAATCTTTCTTTTTACATAGATGGGTCAATTAAATGACACGTCATCCTTTTCTTTCTGCGACTCAGTCGTCCAATGGCATCCAATGGTATTAATCATAATTCCCCAAAGCTGAGAATAAAGGGCTACCATAGGTCATTCAGGCTTCTCATCCCCACCCTCACCTCACGACCTGCCTTTAAAACTCCTCTCCCCCTTCCCATCACCATGCCGAACACAGAAAAACTGCTGTTGCTGCTCTGAAGAGATTTTTCTCCAGTTTTAGTTAACAAAAATGTTTCTTATGTATCCTAAAATTTTAGTTTTATTTCAAAGAACATACATTTAACCACATGTTAAAAATAATTCAGAACAAGATTTTTTTCCTCAACTTTTTTCAGGTAAAGCATGAAAACTATAAAAGGTAACACAGAGGCCTAAGACACAGACTGGCTACCCCACCACAATACCGTTTCCTGAACACAAAGGTAACGGTATTTCATCCCAGGGCTCCAACACACCTGTTTCTACACACAGAAAATCTTGGTTACTGATTAGCGGTCTTATTGACAAGATGCAAAGTCTGCTACACCACAGCAGGAAGGACCATATTCTATGTTGTGTGTGTGTACTTGTACGCATGCATGTTTGTTTTTAAAAATTTCATAGTATCTGTTTCAGATGTCTGTTTTATTTAAGAACATCACACATACTTTGCAAAATGATGGTATTTCTTAAAAGAAAGATAAACACAGTATTTCTTTCATAATAATTTAAGAATATAAACCAACCTTAAGCATTACCAAGTAATCATCATGACGCTGGATCTGAAGAAGGTTGGCCAAAGCCATTACTCCTGCTTTAAAATCAGGATTATTCACTGTAAGACAAATACATACAAAACCTTATAAAGATATAATATAGATTTAGACTACTACTTGGCTGAGAACTAAAAAAAGGCACATAGAATTTCTTATCCAAGAATTACCCGAAAGAACACGCAAAATTAAAATCCCAGCACTAATAAATAGGATGGTAAAACTACTCGTTTTTCTTCGTTGGTGTTCATGCATTCAATCTAAAGGACTGGTGAGTAATTTATGAGCTAATTAGTCTTCACTGAAAGCACAAAACAAAAAATAGTAAAAAGCAAAGACTAAGTAAAAGAGGTTGAAACAGTGACACCTATCAATATACCTAAGCAAGAACTGAGTCTCACTGGGTTAAATTATTTCAAATCTAATTATTTTTGTGACCAACAGGAGATGCCAAGAATCTCCATCTTGCTTTAACAACATGATGATGATAATATCACTGAATAGGATATTTTTCAACATAAGGCTGTTCTGAAAATCTTATCCTTAGGCAATTTTGCATATAATGTTAGTTTTCCATTCATTTCCCTCTCTCATATTGATATTTTACTAAAGATAAAACAGCCATAACAGGCAATCATAAAAAATGTGTTCTGCTTTAGTCTGCTCACTTATGCTCTTGAATACTCTTATATTGATATATAATACACTGATTTTAATGAACACACATTAAGTCTCCTCTGATCTACCTTAGACAAGAATTTCATTTCTTTTTAAGAAAAATAATGAACAAGCCAAATGGAAAAGAGTGAAAATCAATTCAAAATGATCAAGTTGAACTTTAAAAACAGAAATGTCATTATTAATATCCCCAAGTATCCCTGTAACCACTCAGATTCACCATATAACTGGTCTTTTTTTTTAACCCATTCAGTAATTAAGACTTACAGGTGGACATCCCAGGAATACTACATATGTACATAGCTATGTAATGAAGTACTTTTTAGAGCAGAATACTTTAAATGCACTGGAACCTTGCTATCCATAAACATTATTATGGTATTATTAATTGATTTTAAAAACCAAGTCTTTCCTTCTAAAAGCATGCTCATCTATTTAAAATTTCTTCGGAAAAATCAAATATATTCATATGTGGGTCAATGTATTTTACTTAGAAATAAACACAATTTTCCTTTCTTACAAAACCATGACACCATCCTGAGAAAGGGAAATGAATGGAAGCTTATTACATAACATCCTATGGATAAGATTTCTGAAAATCACTGCATTAAAAAAATTAGATTTTAATCTGACACAAATACCTATTTATCCTAGACTAACTTGTATCCATTTGAAGAATTCAGCATTTGTTTACTAAAATAAACCTATACTGAAAGATTTAATTCTAAACAGAAAACAGAAACAAAACTAATTTAGCTAAATTAGTCATATCAAACAATCTTCACTCAGCTGCACACTTACCATCCAAATTGATCAGGGGCTCCACATTTTTAGCTGCGTTGTCAGCATTTTTAGCATTATCTGGTGTAGAATCCTTGTATTTGTCAGCTATAAGAAAGGCGTAAATGACCTAGTTATTAACAGCAGTAATGAGTTAATATAATAATTAAAGCTGAATGCTATATTAGTTTACTTAGGATAAGTGAAAAATCACCCTGGACAAAATAAAAGTTGAGGAGACAGGCAGGTTAAATATTTCAATAAGTCTTAAGTTGTTCAACATATACCCCAAACATTCTGACGCCACTGTGTTTATAACATTCTAATTTTCAAGCATCTCCTTCTGCTTTCCTGACCATGACTTACTACCAAGACTTGGCTCATTTTAATGACACGCTCTGACAAGCATGATATGAACTGGGGTAACACACAGACATCTGCATAGCCTCCAGGGCTTTAGAAAACAGCTGTAAAATGGTCTAGTGAAGACATTCAGCTAGTGGTTCTCCACCTTCCTAATGCCGCGACCCTGTAACACAGCTCCTCATGTGGTGATGACCCCCAACCATAGCATTATTTTCGTTGCTACTTCATAACTGTAATTTTGCTGCTGTTATGAATCATAATGTAAATACCTGATCTGCAGGATGGATTTTCATTGTTACAAACTGAACCTAACCTACAGGCTGAGAATCGCTGAAAGACGGTCTGGCTTTAAACCTCAATTAAGCCAAAGTGGACAATGCCTCCAGACTCAGGTGGAACCCAAGAGCAGCGGCACAGAAAGTGCTACCAAGGAACACTCACCTACAACTTCTCAGCGACATGTGGGTAACACTGCTATTGCACAGAGTCCAACATCATGTGAATGGTATCAGCATGGTACACTTGCTCACAAACATACACACAGAGATACACTTAAATGCTTCTGAGATCCGAAGGTTAAGTCCATCCATTTATTTTAATATCAAAAACCTAAATAATATTTCAGCTGAGTCAATAACCGACATTTTTTCATTAAATTCATCCAATTACATTCCTGACTCAAAGATATTCCCCTATTTGCCAATGTAACAGGAAATGGACATCAAGAAACACAACCAGGGACTTCCTTCTCTCCTTCCCGCTCTGGGAATAGGACTGTGGATTCGCACACTGCTAACCTACATAGAGGAAGCTTCTATCTCTCTGGGAGACATCTCCCCATCTACACGCTAAGGCTCAGAGATTAATAAATAATTACCTAGCAACAAGTCAGGAAGTAAGGACAAATCTTTGAAAATTTTTTTGAATAAATAACCTACTTTTCCTTGGGATTTGGGTCAACATGTTCTGCAGAATTTCTAACATTTATATGTTGAAGAGTATCATCTACTGTCACATTGTTCTGACTGTGACAGCAGACAACACACAAATTGATTCCGGGTGTTTCTAGAGAAATTGCAAACATTTTTTAAATTAGATGCACTTTTAAAACATACTTCATTAAGCCAAAATAACCTTTTCTGAATAGCAGAGTAACTGTCAAAAGGCACTGTTTTGTTGAAATTGCCTATGAACTGAAAAAAGTGGATTACCTACTCTTAAAAACATAATGTGTATCTTAAGGTCATAAATTTCACAAATGAATTCTATTTTTTAAATAGATTTCCTCCCAAATTTTAGAAACATTTAATAAAGAGTTTAGTCAAATTGTATCTATTTTCTGTCACTAAAATTTTACCTGAAAAGTTGTTCCTCTCCTAAAACTCCATCATCTTATTTACCAGAAGATCAGAACATCTCCGTATTTCAAAGACCCAATAATTTATGCTGCCCTAGACCTTAGATGGTTTACAACTACAAATCAGGATTTTAGAAAAGGAATACTTATTAAATATAAGATTCTAAAATAAGCCATCCCTGAATACTATGCACACCACAGAGTTCATGGAGAGACGATTTGCTAAGAAGAGAAAAAAATGTGTTGGAATTTTAAATTTAAATCTTAAATTTCTAATAAAATTATTTTTAAGCCATCAACCTTCTTAATGAAATGAAAAAAACTATTTGCCTCTCCCTGCCCAGCATATGTTTTAAGAAATGGCGATGCCGATCAAATATCAATATATCGCAGACTATGGCTCATAACACAAACAAAAAATTAATTAAACAATTCACGTTGTAAAAAGTTCATCTGAAGCGGACTCTTGCCATTCTAAGTGACCTAAGACACAAAATCAGATTCTATTTTAGATGCGGATAAAGCGCTGGGCCTTGAATCAGAAAGATCTAGGTTCGAATCCAGGCTCAGACCCTCACAGCTACGTGACCTCGGTCCGGTCACTTGACTGCTCCCGGCTCCATCGTCCTCAGTTGTAACACGGGGCTATCACTCATTCCTAACTCACAGGGCTGTGGGGAAGGTCGGAGGAGATAATGTCTGTACCATGCCTGACACAAGGCAGGCTCTATAAGCGCTTGTTCCTTTCTCATTTAACAAAGTCATTTGCTTTTTCCCTCGTACAACTTTCCCCTTTACATTATTTAAATATTATGCGGTATTTGTTACCACCAATAATAATAATAATAATAACACTCTGAACTGATTTTTTCCAAATTAAGTTAGATCACAAAAAGTAAATTAACTATCAAATTAAAGGTTAACAAGAAAAACCAAAACATTAGCAAACAGGCTAAAGCAACGTATCCGAAAGATACACATATAGCCAGGTAACAGAGAGCGGGAAGTCACGCAGACGGACAGGAGTTCAGATCTGACCTCTGCCCTCAGGCACCCACCCTCCTCAACTGTAAAATGGGGCTAATAATAACATCACCCCAGGGCCGCTGTGAGGATCCCGTGACACAACACCTGTAAAGTACTCAGCGCACTGCCCGGGATAAAGCAGGGGTTAAATCATCATGATTACTGTATTATTCCCAAGGAAACTACATTACTGGACAAACTGCAGGAGAATCTCCCTCTGCCGTCCTTCTGTCCTTCTGTCTAAACCCTCTCACCCGCCAGCCTCGTCAGCTCTCATGAATGATCATCTCTTTGCAAATCACTCTCACAATCCTCTCAGGAGCCCAAAGGAAAACCAGCCTCTACCTCGCCATTATGCCCTCTGGACGACCAGACCAAACGGGTCCTTATCTGCCCTGTCAAGGCACCTCCCTCCTCCCTTACCCAGGGCAGCTGACGCACATCAAGCACCTTTGGCCTTTGCCATCTGCCTCACCACTGCACTAGGAACCTTTCTAACCATTCTGTTGCCTAACCCTCCTCTATGTTCTTCCCCCAATCAACGTGTGAGCTTCTTGAGAGAAGAGATTATCTGGTTTTTACCTCTGTGCCCCAGCACTTAGCACAATGCCTGACATATACTAAGACTTTTAAAATGATTTTCATTCATTCATTCATTCATCTAGCCCTAAATTCTCCCCCAAGCTCCAGGTCCACATCAATTACCTGCTGGATATTTAAAACCATGTCTAATACATCTCAAAAACTGAAGTTTATTATCATATCCAAAACCTGCCCCTCTTCCCAACTTCCCTATTTCTATTAAGGGCATTACCAGCCTTCTAGTCTTCTAGGTTTGTAATCCTGAAGTTACTCTATACTCTACTGTCCCTTACCCTTCACATCTTTCCATTCGTACATCCATATTTCTCTCCATCTCTCCCTTCTCTCCACTCACACGGCTACCATTTGGTTCAGACCCTCATCAACTCTAACCTAGATTATTCAAAGTCTTCTGAAGGATTCCTCTGGTTCAAGTCTCTATTTCACTCTGTCTTCCACCACATGTTATCTGCCCAAGCCACAATGGCTTGGAATGGGGGGAGGGGGGCGCCGAGAAGAGAGGGGACTAAAGTACTGCTATTTGCTGGCAGCCAGGTTACTATTGTACCTGGAGACTCTAAGTACCGCTGAATGTTTCTGGCACACTGGGTGGCTCTGCTATGACAAAGTCACAGGAGATCACAGACTAAGATCACATCTTTAGATAGACGGAGTGGAAGTTGCATTACTGGAAGGAATTTCCAAATCAATGACATCACAAATACATTTGCATAAAGGTAATGAAAGGAAGCATGGTAATATGAAACTAGCACTTGTAAATAGGCAGATAAGGGTAATTAAGGGAACATCGTAAACATTCCACTTTTCGATTAGCAATTCAGGACTCAGTTTGGCCAATCAAGGAAATTCCATCTGGACACTTTCCCCACCAAGCACTAGGAGCTCACTCCAATGATGGACGAGGGTTTCCGTACAATGTGGCAGGCATTATTTTTACTAAAGGATAGCACATTTCTGAGCATTGCTACAACCTCTAGTAAAGACATTAAGAATCTAGCTCTACAACAGCATCACCAATTGCTCTGCCAAAGACAAATCAACACGAAACTTGTTCTTGAAACTATTTAATCTAAAAGCTGCCTATTCCTCAAAAAATAGCACATTATAGTCAAGGCTGATTACAGAAATCCTAGCTAAGGAACATCATTCAAGAAAGCATAGGCTCAGACACAAAACTATCCATCTTACACATCACATTTCTGACCTGGCTGAATACCCTGGGACTTCTCTGGTTGACTGCACTAGGAACCTTTCTAACACATTCCATCACAGCTCCAAGCAGCTCATTACTGGAATGGCCTTATCATCCTGAAAGATCTCATCGGTCTTGGAACTGCACTCCATCTCTGCCTCTCTAATTCAATGGTGGGGCCATGAATGCCAAACCCCCACTTAAAGAGAAGTCTCAGCTCCGATGCCTCATTCCTCATCTGGCTGCCCTACCTTGAGCCCTTCCTTACTTCCTCTCTGCCACGCCCTAGCAACAAGCTCTTGTTCATATCTGTATCACCAATGCGGAGCACAGGGCCTGCCACATATCAGGTGCTTAATAAGTGCTTATTAATTACTGATCATAGTAATCCTTGTTGCACAACTGCAGTTGCTGAAGACCCTAATGAATGCTTGGAGGAGCAGCTGGATGCAAAGAGACCCTTTAAAATAATGAATAACATAAATAATCAATTATGATGACTTTGCCCTGTCATGGCGATGGTACGTAGCCAGGGTAAGGACGGGGGGGCATTTGGCTTTAGTTCTGATAGATCAGCTTCCCCCGCTTGCTCACAGAAACACAATATACTCACTGGCAGATCATCAGGATGTGGCGATTCGCGTGGTTGTAGGCACCCATCAAGTCTGATGTGCCTTAGCGCTACTTGGCTGGGTCTTTATATGCCCCTAGCTGGGTCTAGCTGGCTGGTGTAGCGAATAAAGTGCTGGGACGAGAATCAGGAAGACTCACCTTCACGAACTCAAATCTGGCCTCAGACAATTCCTAGCTAGGCGACCCTGGGCAAGTCACTTAACTCTTTCCTTCAGTTTCCTCATCTGTAAAGTGAGCTAGAGAAGGAAATGGAAACCATTCTGGTATTTTTGCCAAGAAAACCCGAAATGGGGTCACAAAGAACAGAAAGCAAAAGAACAACTAATGTAAAGAATGCCCGGAAAAATCAAATGCTGGAGCTGTTTTGTCACGTGTAGGTAAAGCTTCCCCATGCTGTGGGTGAGAAAAAGGAGGCTGTGCTGGGAAAATGCTGGTTGTACCACACAGGGCCACTCGTCCCTTCTGATATCAGAAATCTAAATAAGAGCTGAGGAATCAAGACAACACGGATCCGGAGTCAAAAGAAACGTAAATACTTCTTAGCTGTAAGCTCCTTTGTGTGTGTACATGGTGATATTAATATTTAGATTGTCTGCTTTATAAAATTATGATGAAAGTGCCTCACAAACTGCAAGGAGCTGGACAACCATGACGTATTAGCTCCAAGTTTCTCTCCAAGCGAGGGTTGGGAGGTGGGGTTTGGCAGCTGGGAGGGCGGTATTATTTGTAGCTTACATTATTCAGGAATAATTCAGACCCAATCTATTTATTGAATCCTGCAGGCATAACAACATATTCTCATAGTCATAGAAGTAACATAGGGAAAAACAATCAAATGAAAATGTCATCATCATGGTTACAGAGTCTGATGGCCTACACAGCACTGTCTTCACAATACTATGAGTCAGGTCATACAAATATTATCCCCATTTTTACAGATGATGGAAATGGATTTAATTGACTTGTTATGGTCACAAAGTGCCTGAGAAATGCTTTGAACTCAGGTCTCCCAGTTTGAAGTTCAGAGTGCTTTTCCTACGATCCTCAGGACTGTGAAAATTGTAAAGCAATGTAAAATATAAACTATTTCCAGTCATTCGTGCACCACTGAACTTCATGTAGAGACTGGACTTTAATTTTCAGTGGTAGAAGGAACAGCAAGGTGGGGAAACTCCCTAAGCTAATATAACACTTCTATGCCAAAGAGTTTACTAGAGCACTGAGAGAGTAAGTGTCTTTCACACAGGCAGAACCTGAACTACATAGTCATTCCTGACTTGAAAGACAGCTTTCTAACCACTACGCGTGCTAATCCCCTGCCTCATGTACTCCAGACAAACCATACTATTCACCATTACGTGAACAAGTCACACAGCCTGGATTCTCCTCATCCATCCTTAAATATATTATTAAATATTTAGGAAATAGTATCATAGGTCCTAGTGACTAGGTCCTATTCTGAACTCATTGGTACTACCTGAATGGAAAAACTGTTAGTTAGTACTTAGATCTAAACAGACAACGTCCTGTTCTGAAATCCTTTTCTTTCATCTTTATCAAAGGCCTAACCAGTTTCTAAATGTTACCTAAGTCAGATTTCAGGAAGGAACTTTGAACTTCCTGAATATAAATTAGGATGGCCAAAAAACTGAGATCAATAAAATTAAGAGCAGTATTTCTTTCTCCACCCTTGACCAGAATGAATGGTTTGGGAAGATGGCTGATACTAAATATTAAATTGCAATTATTCTGTTTAAACTCTAAGTTAAACTTTGTACCCTTCAATGTGGATTATTGCCTTTGTTTCATTATTACTATAAAATAAGTCAGGGAGAATTCAGTAAGGAGTAAACTCTTTCCTTTCATTTTCTCTCTAAAAAGACCAAAGGTTAAAACTTAATTCATAATTTTGTTAAGAAATCTGAAAAGCTTCTACCGAAAAGAAAGAGTGCTGAGTTTTCCTCAACAATCTTCCCCTTCTGAAATCCAACGGACCCAGATCAAATGTTTTATCTTTCATGAAGCTTTCCCAAATCCACAGTAGACAACGACCTTCTCCCTCCTAGAATTTTGACAATTCTGTGATCTTGTTTGTTTTGTCACGACCCTCAGCAAACCACTTAATCTCAAAGTAACTAGAAAACACCATATTTTCCTTTTTGTATTACTGTTACTTGCAAAACAAGCCTCACCGTCCTTAAATTATTTTAGCTTGTACAAGCTCTCTGCTGCCAGGAACCATGTATTATTCATCTTTGAATGCTGCTCACTGCCTAGCGATACTTTCAAATCTGTTAAGATGGACTCAGATTTTAAATATATGTGATGACATCAATCTGAAGGTCCTTTCAAGACACATACTGCAACCCAATTGTGCCCGCCTAGCTCGGGTGCCTTTCACGGCCTCCCACCGTTTCAGCAGGGTTTCCTGCCGCGCTACAGACCTTTCACAATTTTTCCTAACATCAAAAGGGTACCAGTAGAAAACACTGGATACTTTTCCCTCAATCATATGACCAGCTCATCTTCTCTTTCTACGATACATTTTCTTGATGACATTTTTATTCTACTAGTGAATTAACTAGAAGTTCAAAGAACTAAAGCTACAAGCTTGATTGTGATGTGGAAATGCTCTTCCGCTGTTCATTTATCTCTTAATCCCCAAGCTATAAAGGTTTGCTGACACATGACTGCAACTTTAGAGCTGGACAGTCACGCAGAAATCAATCTAATCACATGGAACAGATAAGAGGTAACACAGTTAACAGAGCCCAGGACCCAGAGCTGGAAAGACCAGAGTTCAAATCCAGTTTCAGATACTTGCTATTGAAATACTGAGCAATTCCCTTAAACACTGTCTGCCTCGGTTTCCTTATTTGTAAAATGAAGATAATGAACAGCACCTACCTCACAGATTACATTTATAAAGTGCTCAGCACTGAGCCCGGCACATTGCAGGTGCCTAATATATGCTCCTCCCTTCCCTCCTTTCCCCCATCTGACGGATGATAAAACTTGGACCCAGAGAGGCTAACCTGCCCAAGGTCACCAAAAGCACCAAGTAACAGAGGCGGGATTCACGCCCGGGTTCTCTCACCCCTAAAATCCAGTGTTCTTTCCATTCCAACAGACCAAAGGGCCTCTAGAAAATCTAAGGACTAACAAAACAGTGACGAGCAAGGTGCTTTGAACTTCTTTTGCCAAAGGGGCTCTTATTTAAATAGTATTTTATTCTTCTGTTAGAAAACCGTAACTTCTCAGTGAGATTAAAGAAATGAAGGAACAAGTAAAAGCTTTTCTAAACACACTTAAAAAAGGAAAGGAAATTACAGCTTTTAAAAAAGGATTCACATAAAAAGCAGTTAGATTATTCTTAAAATCTCCCATATCAAGTCTTTTCATAATCAGCCACTGAATATATAACTAAAGCATAGGTAAAAACCATACCATTATCACCATATTCTAGTCGAACAGCCAAACCAAGAAGCCAATCAATAGTTTCCTGTCGCTCTTGAATCTTGAAAGGGCAGTTAACATCTTTCAGATACTGTAAAAGAAAAGAAAAAAGCTGGTTCATTATCACTAGTTAAAGCCCAACATACGGTCAAGAATCAGAACTCTATAAATAAGCCATAGTGTCTATATTTAGGTAAACAATTATATATTGATTAAGCCACCTAGGACACAATGAGCCTTATATAATAGTCTAATTCTTAAACCAACAGGTGATTAAAGCAACAGAATACCACTACTATAAAATTCAAACACCCAAGTTAAGTGTTGTTCTTCATGGTAGCCCCTTTGTAATTCATTCATTCATTCAACATTCATCTAAGCACTTATTACACATCAGAAACCCCATTAGGCTTTGGGAAAACAAAGACAAAAACTACTCCTTGACACGCAGAAGTTACATTCTATCTGGGGAAACATGAATGCAGAAAGGAAAACAGAAAGTAATTTATGGGTAGGAAAGCAAAAGAAACTGGAGAAGTTGGGGACAGGCCTCTGGTAGGAAATGCCAAGGTGGAAGACTAAAAGGTAGGGCATATGGGTGATTCAAAAGATGGCAGGGCCCCTGACAATGATAAAGAATTTAGGAAGAGGAGAGGTTTTAGGATGGAAAGGCAACAAGTTGTTTTTAACATTCTGAATGGAAAATTTTGGACTATCTCTTTGGAAATGCTTACTACACAGTGGCCAGTGTACAAGTGAAGCTCAGAAGAGGAACTGGGCCAGACATGTAAATCTGGGATTTGTCCATAAAGAAATGAGAGCTGAACCCCGGAAGCTTTTGATGTCACTAACAATGATTGCCGCCGCTCAAAACATCACCGGAATGCAGGTTTTAGATCTACTTCCAAGTAATTTTATGAAACCTAAAAGAAAGTTAGCCTCTATTTCAATTTAGTTTTTATTTGTTTTCTTGTTTACATTATTCATTTTCATTACATTTTTTGAATTACACATTTTCTCCCCATCTTGCTCCTGCCCCAACCCCATGACAGCAATCCCACTGTAAAGCCCCTCCCCTGCTCTGCTCT
>JAQQSW010010789.1:0-12910 GCA_028646575.1 Pseudocheirus occidentalis
CCTGGGGAGGGTCTTCAGGAGGAGCCAATGAGGTCAGACTCCAGTAATGATTTTGGGGACGGACTTCAGGTGGAGCTAATGAGGTCAATGCAAGGGTGATTTGATATTTTGATAGGCAAGGGGTTTCCCAGAGCATGTACCTCAAAGATTCAAGGAGAGATCAACGTGGGGTGGTCCCAGAGCCTACACCTCATCAGAACAACTCAACAACAACAAAAAATGGAGACTGGATCAGAGAGGCTGAGATACCAGCCATCCTATTCATACTAATTCCTGTTGCTATATAAGTATGTTCATCAAAGTTTTGTTCAAAGACATGGGAAAATCAGAATCTCCAGGAATATCATGCCAGAATGAACTCTAAGAAATTATCTCATTAATAGCTGAAGAAAAGTGAAATGATATGAAAGAGTTCTAGACTTGGGTTCAAATCTCAGCTGTGTGATCATGGAATAATCCATTAATATACGTGAGTCTTGGCTTCCTCATCTATAACATGAATAATAATACACTATCTATGTCATAGGGTTGTTAGAAGGAAAAGTCTTTTAAAACATCAATTAAATTTCAAAGATGACCTATAGTTTGCTACTACTATCCAAGCTGGTTCTAACCCTGAACCAAAAGTATCAAACATGTCTCCCCCACCCATGCAACTCACAACATTCTGACACCAAATTAAATGGAAAATATTTAACAAAATAAATTAAAATTCAATAAAATGTAGATAATGCTAATATGTAGTTTCTTTTTATTCATTCATTCATTCATTCATTTATCTATTGATCTGTTGTAATGCCATGCATAAGCAGCTTCCCAAAAGAATGCTATTGTGAACAGCTTTTAAGGTTCTGATTACACAGTATAGTGAACACTCTATTTAAGAACAAATCAAAGGAAAACATTCACAACAAATCACAATATTCACAACATTACATCTTATCACAGAAAATCACAATATAGTGTTCACAACAGCTTATCATTAAAATGACCACATAGTTTTCACCAGAGTTCATAGTATTTAGAACAAAGAACAAAAGAACAATCATCTGGTATCCCTAAGGAGGTTTGCTTTCTTACTTAGTCATTCAGTCATCTCAGAAAACAAGTCAGTCTTCCACTCATGGGGCAACTAGGTTAACTTAATCAGTCACTTATTTAACAATCAGTTACTAAGTATTGCTAATCACTAAATATAATCATTAGAAAATACACAAATCCTCCACCAGTTAACTCAATCAGTTACTTATTCAGATTCACAATTACTAAGTATCATTAATGACTAAGTACAGTCATTAGAAAACACACAAACCCCTCACTCCTAGGTCACTAGTAAACCATGTTATCATCACAGTATTCAATATCCAAAGAGAGATCTTTTCTTCATCTTGACTTGGAGTGGTTTCTCAAATTTCATGGATCCCCTTCTGTGGTCCCAGCTCCTACCTGAATCCACCAAACGGTCACCTTGATTCAGACACAGACAGCTGCCAGGTTCTTATCCAGTCCTCCAGGCAGTTCCTGCTACACACTGAAGTTCACAGGGTCCAGTACATCTCAAAACCTTCACAATTTCTGTTCTGGGAATTCAAGGATCAACCAAGCCACACACACACACACACACACACACACACACACACACACACACACACAGAGAAAGTCTTAGCATCAATTTGAAGACCCCTTTTTGTTACATCAATTAAGCAGGTACTTAGCCCTTAGTAACTAATCAGACCTCTGTGAAAGAAACAGAAGGTGTGAACTCTGTCTCCTGGTGCTGACATAACAGGAAGGGGTCTTCAAATTTAAATTAATTACCATTACGTCTGTCCATCTATCTATCCATTTATTTATTTATTTATGCATGCTTTTTGGAGGGGAGAAAGTAGGGCAATTGGGGTTAAGTGATTTGCCCAAAGTCACATGGCTAGTTTTGTGTTAAGTGTCTGGGGCCAGATTTGAACTCAGGTCCTCCTGACTCTAGGACTGGTGCTCTATTCAGTGCACCACCTAACCACCCCAATGTGTAGCTTCTTAAGTCAATATATTGCTGCAGAGACCCTTTCGTGTATTTCAATGTCCCCCCCCCTCATTTTCATCTGAATTTGAAACCATGATCCTAAACTATCCCAGACAAATGAGAATCACATTCTAAGACTATTTTACATGTTTCTAAGAAAACCATTCCAGTGTTTGAAAAACAAACAAACAGGAAATTCTTCATATGTCTAAACTAAATTTCTCTTGCTTCAAGGGAGCATTTTCAGAATAAGAATCAGAATTAGCACTTAACTTTTAGCATTAGAGAGAATGTATTCTTTAAGAAAAAACAGAGAAAATATTTAAGGAATTTCATGTATACTAAGCTGTATAGTATAAGGACAGATAAAGATAAATCTCAACATTAGTCAACATTTACTGAACACCAATGACTATAGAATGTCAGAAATAGAAGGTACCCCAGAGTTCATCTAGTCCAACCCATTAATTTTATAGGGGAGAAAACTATGACTCAAAGTGGTTCGTAGGTTCATGTGGCCATAGACTTGGAGCTGGGAAAACCCACAGAAATTCAGCCTATTTCTCTCAACTACCCAGTCAACAAGCAGCTAAAAAGCCCTGTTATGTGATAGGTGCTACTCTAGATGTAGGTTATATAAAGGCTAAAATGAAATAGTTCCTGTCTCAGACATTGTATTCCATTAAAGAAGAAAGCATGTAGATGGAAAAGAGAGATACCAAACAGGTATTAAAAACTCTCAAGATAAGGAAAGCGCCAGAGCATCAAAAATGACTTCATTTTGATCATAGAGGGAAAAGGATCTATGTAAAAATATTATAGCTGCTCCTTGTGGCTAAAAATAGCAACAATAAGTAATAAAGAACTAAAAACTAATAGCTGATTATATTATGGAATGTTATTGTGTTGAAAGAAATGATGAAAAGAGATGGTTTCAGAGAAACTTGGGAAGACATATGAGCTGATGCAGAATAAAATGAATGGAACTAGGAGAGTAATTTATATTATAACAACAACATTATAAAGGCAATGCTGAAAGACTAAAGAATTCTGATCAACACAGTGACCAACTGTGATTCCAGAGGACCAATGGCGAACATGCTACCTACCTCCTGACAGAGGTGACAGATTCACTATACAAAATGAGATATGTAGTTTTGGACATGATCACAGTGGGAATGTATTTTGCTTACATATGCATATTTTTACAAGCTTTTTGGTGGTTGCATTTTGTTTTTTCCCACTGAAGGAAGAGAAAGTGGGAAAAAGAAAAGATGTTTTTAATTTAAAAAAAAGAAGTCTCATAGAAGAGAGAGTTGAAAGTGAGTTTTGAAGGAAACAAAGCTTTTGAGAAGAAGAGGTAAGGAGGGAGTAGATTTCAGGCATGCAGTATACCTTGTACTGAGGCATGGAAATGGAAAATGGAAAGTCGAGTGTGAGAAAGTTTTAAAAAGCCCATTTGGCCAGACTATAGAATGTGGGAAGGGGACTGATGTATATTTAGGCTGAAAAATTAGGCTGAAGTCAGGTTATTATGTTGGCAGTTGCATAGGAATGGACTGAAGAGGGAAGAGACTTCAGGGAAAGCAATCAATTAGGAAGTTTTTCAATAGCCCATCAGAGAAATAATAATAATCTAAAGTCAATTTGTGGTTTTGTGATTAGGAATAAGAGGACACATTCAAGATGTATTGTAAATGTATTGTAAATGCCTGTAAAGGCAGATAGATAAACTGATCAATTTGAAAGAGAGAAGAGGATATAAGATGGAGTCTTGGTGAACATCCACATTTATGGGGTAGCATATGGATAATGATACAGCAAAATAAACTGAGAAATGGCCAAACAGGCAAGAGGAGAACCGACAGAGAACTGTACCATGAAAACCCAGAAAGGAAAGAATGTTCAGCAGGAGAAAGCATCAGCAGCGTCAAATGCTGCAGAGAAATCAAGAAGAATGAGGTCTAAGAAAAGGCCATTGAATTTGGCCAGTAAGAGCTGACTGACAACTTTGGTAAGTGTTATTTTAGGTGAGTGATGAGACTAAGAGCTAGATTGCAAAGGGTTGCAGGGCAGGAGGGAAGGACATGGAGACCACAAAAATAGATGACTTTTTTTCTAGGATTTTGGCTATGAAAGGAGGAAGAGATAGATAAAGATAGTCTGAGGGACTAATGATCAAGGAAAGATTTTGGTTTTTTTCTGTTCTTTTTTTGTTTTGTTTTGTCTTTTGTTTTTAGACTCAGGGAGAAATAGGCAGGTTTGTAGATAGTAATGAAAGAGCTAGTAGAAGAAGAGAGACCAAAGACTGGGCAACTGTTAGGGTAGGGGAAGAACAATAATTGCAGAGGGAACCTTCCAAAAAAGATAAGAGTGTCTGGGATCAAAGGTACATGTGCAACTTTGGGTCTTGGTAAGAAAGTCTAGGTTTTCATCAAATATTGGAGTAAATGAAAAGAGGAAAGAATAAGAAATTTATGCCAAGAGTTCTTCCTATATGGAGTTAGTAAAGAAAAGGTAGCTTAAGACTAATAGTACCTCTGGAGTAAAGTATGAGGGAGGTCCTTAGCTGAGATGATGAGAGTGGAGGTGTTGTAGGAGGTTAGAAGAGAGAAGATCTGGAACAGCCTCACTATACAGCTGAGGAAATTGAGAGCCCCAGAAGCAAAATAATTTGCTCATTATCAAGCAAGTACAAAGTTATAGAATTGGGACATCAATGTTGCTGTTTGTTGTTAGCTCTCCTTAGTTCTCAAAGGGGACCAATGATATCATGAGGGTAATGTCTTGATTTAAAAGTGAATTAGATTTAAGTGAGGCAGAGTTGTGCAAAGTCATCAGCCTCACTCTCTCCTCCAGAGTCATCAGAATCCTGTGGCAATACATAAGTCAAAAAGACTGGTGATGGGCCAGGATGCAATGGGAGACCTTGGCCTTTTTAAGATAAGGTCTATCCCAGCTCTCAAGTCTGTCTGAGGCAACACCTATTCAGGGATTGAGGGCTAGGTAAGAATTGAGACAAAAGATGGTCTAATTGCCATGACAAAAGAATCAATCTGAGAAAGGAAGACCCTCAGAGTTTTTGGCCAGAACAGAAAACAGTTGCTATTTACACTCACTCTGAGACATCAAAACCCAAATCATTAGCAAGTGAGGCTCAGACTGGGACATGTATGATTTGCCCACCATTATACAGCTAGCAAACAGGTCTTGTGTTATCATGGAAGGACCATGGCAGGCTTTTACCACATGTGCTTCATAGGATGGTCCTCAAACTTACTGGGCAGGTCTCCAAGAGCTTGGTGTGCCCCTCCATAAAAGAAGATATTCAAGAATGTTTTTAAAATTGAATTAAATTTGCAGTGTGTGTATTTCAATCCAACAGAAATATGAAGGCAGACACAGCAATGAGGAAACCAAAATTATACAGCCCAGGAGAAAATGGACTGTGGAATTAAAAAAAAATTAAAAGACTAGATCAGTAACAGGGGAAAGGCAGATAAAGAAATCATAATCTTGTGAAGGACAGTGAAATGACATTTTCACACTCTTCTCCCATACCTCTCCTCCCCTAGAATTATAATGTAATTAGACATATCTATGATTCACAAAATGCCATTTTTTAAACCTATGCAATTTAGCATGGAAGAGACTTGTGCTGAACAGAGCCTGATAAACAGGGGGGATTTATGAGCAAGCTTTGTGGATTAAATTTTATAGGCCCAAGATTTCATCTCAGACCCACTAAATAGATTGCTTTCTCCTGGTTGGGAGTCACAGTTCCTGCTAAAGAAACAATCCTAATGCCAACCAGAGAAACTTTATTCAAATTGGCTGCTATCTGCCTGTTGGGGCTCTTGTTGGTAATGGGTTGAATTGGTCCTCAGCTAACAGGAGGCCCGTGATCACCTGGGGGCAGAATGTGAAGGTTGCACCTGTTTGAGATAAACAGGATTATCTCTCCACCTTCAGGGTGATGCACGATTGGCTCACTGTGGCGAGGGCAAGGCCAGGGGAGGGGTCCTAAGGGGCCCTGGAGAAAGGACTTAAATACAGGCTACCCGGAGGCAGAAGGAAGTCCATCCATGCCAAGTTTAGAGAACGTAGCTAGAGGCAAGTGTTGTGCTCTAAAGAAGAGAAAGTCCAGCCACGCCAAGCTTAGAGAATTCTAAAGAAAAGAAAGTCCAGCCACGCCAAGCTTAGAGAGCTATAGAAGCAAGTGTTGTGTTCTGAAGAAGCAAGTGTTGTGTTCTGAAGAAGAGTTCCAGTCCCACGCCAAGCTTAGAGAAGAAGAGAGAGTTCCAGCCACACCAAGCCTAAGAGAAAGTAGCAAGAAGCAAGCCCTGTGTCTTAAGTTTTCTGTGCAGCTGTTTCTCCCAGAGAAAGCGGAAGCCGGGAGCCGGGGACGCCCGAAACCTGCTGAGGAAGGGTATAGGTGAAACCTATACAACCTGACCCCCCAAAACTGTAACATCTGCCCTCCAGACACTCTAATCAGGGTTCTGAGTGATGGTCATCTAAATGACCAAAATGACTCACAGACAGAAGGAAACTGAGAAAGCCCTCAAGAAATTTACTGCCTTTTGGGGGGAAGGGAGGGAAGGTTTATAGAGTTAACCCAGGGGTCTATAATTGCCTAGTTATTGTTCTATAAAGTACTGACCAATGGCAAGAGTAAAAGTGGCAAAGGAACATAAATTTCAAAATTCCTGTCATTTCTGGTTGTCTTTATAAACCTTAGACCTGGGGGGAATCTGGCCCACAACCAAGTAACAATGGCAAGGACAGTAATTATCACTGACATTTACAAGGTCCTTAATGATTTAGAATGTGATTTATATCCGTGATCTCATTAAATCCTCCAATAGCCCCATGAGGTGGGTAAATCCATTAGTTCTGCTAATGTTAGGTGGTTTAGTATATATTTATGAATAAAAAGATATATGTTTAAGAATGACCTCCGACGCATCCTTGCTTTGTGACCCTGGACAAGTCATGTAACTTTTCAATGGCCCTAAGCAACTTTGTAAGAGTCCATGTTTCAGTGATAGTGTAGACTGGTACTGATAGAGCAGGGGTTCTCAACTTGTGGGTCACGACCCCTTTGGGAGTCAAACAACCCTTTCACAGGGGCCACAGGGGTCGCCTAAGACCATTAAAGAACACGTATTTCCAATGATCTGAGAAACCGTGACACTGCTCTTCTATCTGTCTCCAGGCATGTCCACCCACATGCAGATACGCCTACATATGAGTATTAAAGGGTTGTGGCATTAGAAAGGTTGAGAACCACTGTGATAGGGGGTGTTCTTCTTGGGCTAATCCCTACACCAACCAAATCTTGGGTCTAATGCATTTCCCTGTACAATTCTCACAATTCAATGGGACTTTACATTACCTTCTCTGGCCTATGCTCTGGTCTGTGAGTGAACACAAGTACTGTTTTCTGCTCTGGAACTCTGACCAGGATCCCTGCTTGCTTCTGGTTGCAAGCTCTAGAGCTCTTCCTCCCCCTGGTTCTGCTCCCAGCAATCTCTCTCTGATCAGTTAACCATCCAGCCTCCTTGCCATCTGTGGGCCAAGCACTCCTGAAGTCATGCTGCTGATTCAGTCACCTTCTAAGGCCTGTGCAAGCTGGCCCACTGGGCTCAAAGCCTTGCTTTTGGCTCGCCTAGTCAACACCTGCACTGGATTGTGCTCCAAATTCATCCCAGTGAGACAGACCTTTCCCCTGGAACTTCTAAGTTGTCTTGGGCTGGAAAATTGTTTCACCCCATCGTTTTGTTGACTCTACTATTCTACCATTCATTTTGAAACATTATTTTAAAGTTGTTTGGAGGAAAATTTGGGAGAGCTTGGGCAACTTCCTGCATTTACCTCACCAACTTGACCAGAATATAATTTGCAAAGCACTTTTTGCTCAATCCTGAGAGCAAATTTGTATTCCAACTTTACAGATGAGAAAACTGAGGGTAAGACTGGGTAATAATAGAGGACATTTTTATAGTCCTTTGAGGTTTCTAGAGTATTTTGTGTACATTATCTCATTTGGTCCTTACCATAATCTGGGGGAATTGGTGTTATTATGAACCCCATTTTCCAGAGGAGTAAACTGAGATTGAGAGTCAATCAGTTAACAAGTACTATTTAAGTCCTGTACTGGGTATACAAAAGAAGGCAAAAACAGCTCCTTCCTCCAAGCTCACTTAATACGGGAGACAATGTTATGTAAATAACTGGGTACATCTAAGATATATACAGATGAAATTGTAAGTAATGTTGAAAAGGAAATCGGTAGAATTGGGAGGCTGAAAAGACCTCCCACAAGAAGTGGGATTTGCCTCAAGTTTTGAAGAAAGCCAGGAAAACTAAGAGGTGGGAAGGGAGAGCACTGCAGACATGAACGTAGGATCTAAGGAGTTGCAAATAGGCCAGTAGGTTTTATGTGCCCAGGATCATTCAGCTAGTGACTGTATTAAGCAGGGTTTGAATTAGGTACTTTTTTACCTCTAAGTCTGGGACTATCTTCATCATGCTGTGTTGAGAGCTCCCTCTCTTGTGAATGATCAAAAACTAATGTTTCAATCTAGGTTTTTGCTTCCAACTGAAATATTCTTCTTGCTAAATTAATTAATATATTTAATTCAAACAGCTAATGAAGAAATGAAATGGAAGAGTCAATGAATAAATTTAAATGGTATTTGCCCCTCTAAAATATTAAAACCACAATCAACTTTGAACTCTCCATTTTCATTATATTTCATTATTAAAAGAAAGGTGATGATCTCTAAGATCCTTTGACTTGCTACAACATTCATTCTCATTATCCCAAAATCCGAAGTAATCTGAGATTTTTTTTATATTTATTTGTTTATTTATTACTAAAATTACAACTTCTTTTTTTATTAAATAATCAATTAGCTCTCAGCACTACTAGGCTACTAAGTATCATTTGCTTTAAAACTTTGAATCAGTCTTTCAATAAACATTTATTAAACCTACTACGTGTTAGGCACCATGATAAGTGCTAGGGATACAAACAAAACAAAAATTGGCAAAAGAAAGTCTCTGTTCTCAAAGAGCTCACAATTTAATGGGAAAGACAACAAACAAACTGATGCCTGCCCCTTAGCAGCAGCAACTGAAAAGGGAGAACACAGAACAAATGAAGAATTGAGGACCAGGTAGAGATTGCATTCAAACGTTTATTGCATGCAAAGCCAATCTCAACCAAGTATCTGAGGGTTACGGTTTATATACTGTAGCTGAAGCACTTAGATCATACTTTCTCATGGGAAACTTCACATAGTTTATAAAATGAGGCACCTAACTTGCAACTTTGCAGGAGGTTACTCCCGTGGGATGCTTCCCTGCTTTCTTTTCTCATGCATCATTACTTATCTATATCATTCAAGAGGCCAGGGTTTTCAGGGACAGCCAGAATGATGTTCCAAGCCTCCCTTGCACCAAAGGAAGATTAGTGGGCTGGGGGGTGGGGCTCGCACAACCTTTTGAGATATTTTGGCCCAGGCAAGTAGGAACAAAGCTTGAGAGGGACTTTGGCCTAGATTCCAGACCCGTCAGAGCTAACATTTGACATTGCCCCCTACAACAAATACGTACAAACAAGCTATATACAGGATAAAGAAAAAATAATTAAGAGAGTAAAGGCACTAGAATTAAGAGGAATTAGGAAAGGATTCCAGTGGAAGATTGGATTTTGTATGAGACTTAAAAGGAAACCAAAGAAACTAATTAAGGGGAGAGAGAGACAGACAGAGAGAGAGAGAGAGAGAGAGAGAGAGAGAGAGAGAGAGAGAGAGAGAGAGAGAGAGAGAGAGTGAGTATTCCAGGACTGGCTTTGGGTTAGCCAGAGAAAATGCCCAGATGAGAGGTAGAATATGTAGTCTGTAGAATGGCTGAGGTATCATTGAATTGAAGTATAATTGAATTGAAGAGTACATGGCAGGAAATAAGGTGCAAGAAGACAGGAAAGGTGGAAAGGGACTGGTTAATGAAGGGTTTTGAATGGCAAAGAGAGGATTTTGGATTTAATCCTGGACACAGTTGGAAGTCACTGGAATTTATTAAGTGGAGGTAAAGATGGAGAGAATGATGTGGTCAGACTTGTGCTTTAGGAAAATCACTTTAATGCCTGAATGGAGGATGGACAGTAGTGGAGGGATACAAGGAGTAGGCAGACCAACAAACATGTTATTGCAATAATCTAGGTACAAAGTGATGAAGAATATACTCAAGTAATGGCAATATCAGAAGAGAGAAGGGATCATATCCAAGAAAGGCTGCAAAGGTGAGAGATCAACAGGTCTTGGCAACAAATTGGATATGAGGTGTGAGGAATAGTGAGGAGTCAAGAGTGACACCAAGTTGCAAGATAGACTGGGATAGATAGACTGGGACAATGATTGTTATTGTTGTGCTTGTCCTTTGTTTTAGAAGAGGACCACAGCATCAGGGAAATGATGATATGACTTGCAGGTGACTTTGATTTGAGGGAGGGAGGGCTGTACAAGGTCACCAGCCTCACTTTCTCCTCCAGAGCCATCTGGATCCTTTGGCCAGATACTCATCAGGATGACTGAAGACGGCCCAGGATACAATGTGAGACCCTGGCCCTTTAAGGCTAAAGCCTTTTCACATACTCACTTAGAGTGAGGTAACACCCATTAACCCATTTGGTGGATAGGCCTCTTGAAGAAGTGAGTACACGGATGGGCCCTTTAATTAGAAAAAAAGGAAAAAAAAACAAGCTGGGAGGGGAATACCCTGAAGGCTGCTGTTTCAAAGAGAAACACTTATCATTGGCATTCGCTCTAAGCCAGGAGGGTCCAAAATACAATCATTAAATGGAGCTTGGGCAGGGACATATTGTGGTTCAATCTATGAGCTTCAGAGTGAACTGGGTTTAAAGTTTTGTGAAGACAGACAGGAAAGAAGGAAGGAAGGAAGGAAGGAAGGAAGGAAGGAAGGAAGAAAGGAAGGAAGGAAGGAAGGAAGGAAGGGAAGCTAGCCAGTGAGCCCCAAGTTAAGTAACGCCATCTGGCCATCAAATTTTACCTTTATTTGGAGAAAGAGAGGGAGAGGACAAGGTGAGTTACCCAACTATCCCCACTCAGGCAACTTGGTCTACTCACAGGTTGTATTTGTCCTTTGTTTTTGAAGAGGACCATAGCTTCAGGGAAATGATGACCTCGGATACTTACTAGCTGTGTGACTCTGGGTAAGTCACTTAACTCTGGAATAATGATACAATAATAGGGAAGGTAGGAAGTATAGAGGATTTAGGGAAAAAGAGAATGAGTTTTGTTTTATACATGTTGAATATAAAATGTCTACTGGACTTCTTAACTTGAGAAGCATATTTTCCTGGAAGTGGTTGCTCATTACTATAGAAATCAAAATCCCTAATCTCCTAAACTAAGAAACTGTCAAAATTGCTTGCTATGTGATATGTTAACAGTATAATAAATAATACAACAGTTTTTTTTAAATAATGAGTCAGCTTTTAAGAAAGATCACAGTCAGAGTTACTTCTAACAATCACTTTAACTACTGACTTCTCAATTCTGGAAGCACAGTCTCACTACTCACTTCTCTCAAAGTCTTTCAAGAATTCTCAGTACCAAGCTTCTTTGAGAGATAGTTAAAATGGGGGGCAGAGCCAAGATGACGGCACAGAAGCAGCAAAGTTTCGCAGTTCCCACACAGCCACCCTAAATACCTACAAAATACAACTCTAAACAAATTTTAGGACTCCCAAACTCACAAAAATACAGAAAATACATCTCTCCCTGAAGGCAGCTCGGCAGCAGGGGCTCATCACAGCAGGCTGGAAGCCTAGGCCAGCCCAGCCGGAAACCAAAACAATGGCCAGGCCCCAGGGCAATCGGGAGGAGCCAAGCCACAGTGTGAGTCTACCAGAGAGCAGATTTGCAGCACCTGGAACAATCTCCAAAGGCAGGAAAAATAAGGCTTACAGAAAGGTCAGTGAAATTCAAGCTTTCAAGCTAAATTTGGGGGAGGAAAAGCAGTTTGGTCAAACTGCCCCCAGGGCAAGGAAGCAGTGGGAAGTGGCAGGATCTGCTGCAACCAGCAACTGCCTCCACTGGGCTGTTTCAGAGCTCCTGGCCTGCCAATTGTAGGGGGGCCAAGACAATTGATCATGGCCAAGGGGTTTTGTGTTGAGTGGCCTGGATCTGGATCATAGTCTTGGGTAGTGGTCCTGGGTTGGGCTTTCAGTGAGCCAAAGCTGGTGGGGGCTGCAGCACCCCCGTAATAGCTCCAGCAGCTGTGAAAACCCCAGCGATTTGGGACACAGATTTCCTCCCTGGAAGCAGAGTTCTACAGAGCTAAAAAGTCAAGTAATTAATTGACTAGCCAACATGAGGAGAAGGAAGCAAAGTAAGAATAGTAATCAAACTCTAGAATCCTTTTCTGGGGACAAAAAGGATCGAGGTATGGAGCAGGAAGACAGTGCAGTCAGAACTCCCACACCAAATGCTTCCAAAATACATGAAGATTGCCTACAAGATATAGATCAACTTAAAAAAGACTGAAAAACAAATAAGAGAAGTGGAGGAAAAATTGGGAAGAGAAATGAGAATGATACAAGAAAATCATGAAAAGAGAGTCAACAACCTGACTGAAGAAAACAACTTTAAAAAAACAGATTAACTCAAATGGCAAAAGAGGCCCAAAAAGCCAATGAGGAGAAGAATGCCTTAAAAAGTCAAATTTCCCAGATGGAAAAAGAATCTCAAAAGCATTCTGAAGGGAATAATTCCTTCAGAAATAGAGTGGAGTAAGTGGAAGCTAATGACTTTATGAGGAACCAAGATACTATTAAACAGTTAGAAACAAATGAAAAAA
>JAQQSW010010790.1:0-12910 GCA_028646575.1 Pseudocheirus occidentalis
TTCCAGTGGGGGTGGGTGATGAGGGCGGAAGGGAAAGAATCTAGAATTTAAAGTTCTATAATCAAATGTTAAAAATATATGTGTGTGTGGGTGGCTAGGTGGCACAGTGGGGGCGGCTAGGTGGCGCAGTCAATAGAGCACTGGTCTTGGAGTCAGAAGGACCGGAGTTTAAATCTGGCCTCAGACACTCTACCCAGAAACTAGCCATGTGACCTTGGGCAAGTCACTTAACCCCAATTGCCCTCCAAAAAATAAAAATAAAAAAAAGTTTTAAAAAATATATGTGTGTATGTGTATGTATATATATAATTCTTATTATTATTCTTATAATTAGCTACATCCAACTGGGAATTAAGATATATAGGCACTGGGGTAGGGAGATTCATCCTACCCTACCTGAAAGTCAGAGGGACCAGGGGGAGGACATAGGAGAGAGCAGAATGGGGGAGGGGTTATACAGTGGGATTGCTGTTTTGGGGTGGCGGGTGGGGGAAAAGATGGGGAGAAAATCTGTAACTCAAAATCTCATGGAAATGAATGATGAAAACAAGAAAACAAATTATTTATTTATTTTTTTGCTTTTTGGAGGGCAGTTGGGGTTAAGTGACTTGCCCAAGGTCACACGGCTAGTTTTTTGTGTTAAGTGTCTGAGGCCGGATTTGAACTCAGGTACTCCTGACTCCAGGGCCGGTGCTCTATTCACTGCGCCACCTAGCCACCCCAAATTATTTATTTAAAATTTTTTTTAAATTAAAAAAATAATTAGATGTTGAGGAGATGCTTATCAGTTGGTGAATGGGTGAACAAGTTGTGATATATGACTGTGATGGACAATATATATTGTGCTATAAGAAATGATGAGCAGATGGATTTTAAAAAAACCTAGAAAGACTTGCATGAACTGATGCAAAGTGAAGTGAGGAGAACATTGTACATAGTAATAGCAATATTGTGTGCTGAACAACTGTGAATGACTTAGCTTTTCCCAGCAGTCCAGTGATCCAAGATAAACCCAAAGGACTCATGATGAAAAATGCTATCCACTTCCAGAGGAAGAACTGATGGCCTCTGAAGCACACTATTTTTCACTTTCTTCCTTTCCCTTTTTTTGTTTGCATTTTCTTCCAAAATGACTGATACGGAATTCTTTTACATGATTGCACATGCATAACCTATATCAGATGGTTTACAGTCTCAGCAAGGGGGAAGAGGAGGGAGGGAGAGATAGAATTCAGAACTAAAAACTTAAAAAAATAGAATGTTAGAAATTGTTTTTACACATGATTGGGGAAAATATTATTTAAAAAATAAAACACATATTAAAGCAAAAAATTAAAATCAAAATGCCCACAGCTCTTAGAAATAAAGGTGAGAGGGCTTGCTTTCAGGTTGGCTCTTGCCCTTGGGAAGCAAACTTATCCTAACCACAGAAATAGGTATAGAGTATTTGTCTTCCATATAATTTAAAGCACTTCAGAAAGATGATTATTTCATCCAATCCCTCAGAGATTCTTTGAGATAGGTAGATGACCAGTAATGTCATCTTTTCTTTCTATGGGATGTTTCACTATTTTAAAACTATAGAGGGAGCCATGATATAGTAGACAGAGAGTGGGAGAGCCAGAAAGACCTGGGTCCATGTACTGCCTTTCATACATACATGGCTATATGACTCTGGGTAAGCCCTTTCAGTTTTCTAGGCAACTTTCTAAGATCATAAGTTTCAGAGAAAGTGTTAACCTGTATGAGTAAATGGGAGTTTACATTGGTCTAGTTCCAAAAAAAGTTGCTATTTTTTAACCACAGAATGTGAGATGCTGTAAACTCAAGCAAGGAGAGATTTTTGTTGGTTTTTTTTTCTTGTTGTTGGAGTTCAGAAAGAATAAAGACCTTTTCTGACCTTAGATTCAGACTGAACTCTTTCATCTTACAGTTTGGAGGTGCCACTGAGATATTTCAGACTCTTCTCTGGAGAGGGGAAGGGCTCCCCAGCCTTGACCAACAGGCAAAGGACATCCCACTGGTTTTTTTCCAGTGGCCTCTTGGTAAGGAGGGGGAGAACTCCCCTCTGTAGAGAGTGAGGCCTGAGGGGGTCAGAACCTGAGAGCAGAAAATGCCAAAAGCAGGGAACAAAGATTACTGGAAATCACGTAAGTCTGTACACAGAGCCAAGTAAGGAGAGGCCTGGGTGATTTGGTGGTGGGTGGGGTGGACTGAGTCTGGCCAGGAGCTGGGAAATTACTGGACTAAGACTTGGTCGACCTGGTCAACTGAGTCTGGCCAGGAGTTGGGGAGATTAAGAGGCTTTTATAGGGGGCACTGACAAACAGCCCCTGATGAGGGCTCCTCAGAATTCATGCCTTGGCACCCAAGTTCTGGACCAAGAGGTTGACTGCCTGTCCGGCCAGACTTTGGATCCAGAAGGAGGAAACTGGCTGACAAGCCATCTCACCTGCCTCTAGTAAAGGGAAATTTTCAGCTTTTATCCACAAGCTGTTAGTTAATTGGGAAGGAACGTTTCCTTCAATCCCCCCTGATAATCCCTTGGGAGATAAAGTTAGCAAAGCTGGTTGAGACTGTGTTTGTTATGAGACTGTTCTGTATTTTCTTTGTGTGTGTGTGTGTGTGTGTGTGTGTGTGTCTATTCATGAGAGAAAATGTTTTACCATTCAGACTGAAAAGCCTTGGAAAAGTTTAGAAATCTTCCTTCTCTACCTAACTAAAGTTAGAATGGGGAGAGAGAATTCAGATATTTTTAGCAGATAATAGGTAAGTAAAATTTTCTTTTATTTATCTGAAATGCCTAAGGCAGAGGTGGAAGGAGAAGCAAAAAGGCCTGATTATGTTAGTTAGGGTGGGTGAGCCACTACTCCCACCACCACCACCATTAGAAGGTTGGAAAAGAGTGCTAGTGAATTTTTAGCCTGACTTCAAAACCAGCAAAGCAAGTTATGGGAAGTCAGAAGGGATAATGTCTATCCACCTTTCAGGCTCTATTGGAATTTAGTTCTAAAAATTCAGATAATCATTAAACTCTTAAGGTCCCTGCTTGAGAGGGAAGTTAAAAGATAACCACACCCAGTTTACTGGTCTTAAACCCTTTGTCTATGAAGGAAGATAGGAATGGGGTAGGGGTGGGAGTCAAGCCTCCACTGGTGGTGAAATGGAGATCACACTTGTCTTCTGAAAGCCACATGTCTTCTGTGAAGCCACATGTGGGCTTGAAGATGTTTCTTTGGAAATAGATTGGCATTTGGTTTATTTGGTAAAATATGAGACCATTATATTTTGTCAAAATAATGTTCAGACTTATCATTTGAACTCTTGGCTATTATGAAAATGTATATAATGGTTTAAAGTTATAATTTAATTCCTGTGTAAGGGGGTTTGGAAATGCATTCACCTAAAGTTTTTAGTAGAATATAAGTTTTAAACATTTCTAAATTATGTAAATTAGAAATATTTATAAACTCTGATGTTAAAACAATTTTCTTATTCCTATTCAGAAGTTGTTAAGTTATCTAAGGATATGGTTATGTATGTTAATTTGGATATAGGTAATGTAATGTTTTGTGTAATGTTTTGGAATTTATAGTACTTAAGACATTTGAATTTAAAGGTGGGCACTGAGTATGGTAAAGATATTTGTAATTATCACTAGAACCAAAAGAAGCAGTCAGAATAATTAGCCCAACATATTATAAACTGACCTAAAATGTGAGCGGGAATGGGTATCATCTGTGTTGTAACAAAAGCAATTTTTTTTGTTTGTTTAAATGTTGTTACAATTAGTAACTATGTTGTTCAAAGGAATAGAAAATGTGGAATGGGACACTATGACCCAAGTGCTGTAATATTTTTGAAATAACTGTAAATTGGGAAATCCGTAAAATTCATTTCCTCATAGTTCCTGGCCAGCCTGTAATTAAAATGGGAGTTAAATATCAGATTCTGATAAGAAATAGAAGGCTTAGGAATAGTAGGGAAGTACCCTCTCCCACTTGGGAAAAAAAAAGGAGACAGAGATGTGGGGAGGAGAAAAGTCTCTACTTGTTTTGGAAATGCAATTTGTGTCATAATGTCATTGTGTTACTATGGTATCTAAATTGCAAAATCCTTGTATATTGTAAAAATTGAGTGAGACCCAGGAATGGTGTTAGTTTTAATCTAAATTGGGTTGAAACTAAAAGATGGAGAAAAATTGTGTAAAATGTTATGTTATATGTTGTTACTTTTGCTATTCAGGAAACCAGGTATATACACCTTTACCTGTAATTATGAATGATCCTCTGTGCAAGGTGAATTGGAAATGTGTTTTTGTAGAACTCTTATTGAGCAAATAAAAATATATATGCATAGAGATATAGATATATTTAGAGAGATGTGGCTCAATGTGAAAAATACATCCTACTGAATTATGGTTACTGGATTGATAATTAGATGGGTTTGGAATTCAAAAGCTTAAATGTAAGTACATAATTGTGTTACTGGTAAACAGTTGTGTTATGATATTTTCAAGTATTGTAATTTAAGAAACTATACTTTCAAGTTTTTCTTTGTTTCAGTTAAGAAATATATTTGTGAGAAGTAATTATTGATAATTATGTGAAGGAAAGACCAATAAAACCTCCTAAGTTTTGTCAATTATGTGGGAAAGATTTTATGACCAGAGAATTTAGATATTGTGTTAAATTGTTTTTGAAAAAGGGAAATATTCTTATTAACAAATGTTTTACGTCTTTTGTTATAGATGGGGAACAGATTAGCAGACAAGAAGAGTAGGAGAGATAGACCCTGATATTTGGAGAGTGGTATGTATAGGTTTAATAAAATGAGGGACACAAGATAAGAAATCGCAGGTAGAGAAACCTGCCCCTTAGTACCTTTAAAGACCAAGATAGTTAGCTTTTAATATGTTTGGGAAGAAAGAGGGGTTAGGTGGCCCCTAGAAACCTCATCAATCCCAGGAAAGTGGTGATAAGTAATTTAAAATTTATAAAGGGAAAATTAGTAATTATACAAAGACTCTGTAAGATTTCTAGTCATTTTATTAATTGTGTATAGATTTCGTAATTTTCAAACTTACTGTGAATTTTAATGTTAGGTGGATTGCCTAAAGAGTCCTTGTCAGATTAAGTAAGGGAATTTCAACACCCCCCCACCAGGAACGAGGGGGTAGGGTCGGCAGTTACTTCTTCAGGCTCTGAAGAAATCACACTGATGTCTCGAAACTGGCCCTTTAAAGTTGGCATAGTTGATTTCTAGTAACTGGTTTTTGGTACTGATTTGGAATATAGAAGAGGAATTAATTGTGTATACAAGTCCTGGTAAACCTTTGTGGTATACTGTATATTGCTTTCATAAAGGTTCAGTGACACCAGGATAAATTCAAACTCTTTTTTTTTTTAAGAGAAAGGAAATACTTTTAGAAAGCATGTTTTGCAGAAGACATCTTGCTGTTTTAATCTGAATTTGTGGTTATTGCATGGTATAAGCAAAAGTTAACATTTGTAATTGAACATATAAGCAAAAGGTTTAGATTCCTGAAGTAACTCACTCTTCCAGACTGAGTATAATTAAGGAGAACATTCTTTCTGAATAATATGGGAATAAATAGGCCAAGGGAAAAGAAGTTTGTGAAGCAAAGGTGCAAACACAATGTTGAATCATTATCCCATAAACTAAGGCTGGGATACATCTGAGCTACTATAATAAAGTGCCTGTTTAGGATCTGGGCTGTTTAGCCTCATATTATATTACTTTTTATATATTAAAGAAATTGGTAAATGGCTATTTGGCCTAGTCATCTGCCTGTCACTAGATATTTGTCTGTATGGAATAAGGTCCTTAAATGTTTCAAAATGATGTTAGAATAATTGAGTATTGGTACAATTGATTGAGGGACCTATCTTATTACTGAAACTAGATCAGAAATGTCTTCTATGTGAGGAAAAGACTTTCAGTACAAATTTCTTAAAGGGAGGTAAATGATGGAATACTTTTGTATTAATGGAAAAGACAACTTCATTCAAAGTTTGTACTATTGTGGAAATAATACCTGTTTTCTGTAGTGCAAACATGTTTTATTATAAGCAACTTAATGATATGTACTGTTTTGGGATTAATTACTTATGAACCCTCTCAAGTTTTTATGCTAAATGGAGTAGAAGTCAGTCTCTCCTATAGGTAAATTCATTTATATAACTATTGAACTCAAGGATAGAAAACTACTATCTGCAAAGTGTTGATAGAATTGAAAGTTTCTGCCTGCAAAGTGTTGTTACTTATATTTACATGTATAGAGTTGGATCCTCAATAGCATCTGATCCTTCTAAAGTACTAGACTCAGAGTAGAAACTTCTGAGGGAATAAAAAGATCAGATAATTCTGTATGTCAGTTCTATCAGTTTGTGAGGTTTAACCATTAACCACTTTGCTTTGTCTAAGCAAAACAGTTATGCTAGTAAAAGGATAATAACTTATAAGCTATCTTGTTTTATGGTTAAAAATGTAAAGGGATTCTGAATAACTTGAATAATGGGTTTCAGAAATTTGGAAGGATAAATAAAGTTTTGATTGGGAATATGGAAGGCAGATAAGAAGGTTTGGGGACAAATGTGGGTTTATCCAAGCCCTCCTGTCTCTGGATGGTGGTATCAGTTTTAAAGGGCTTTAAGTAAGTTGAGAAAGAGTTTGAGAAAGTGTCTAAGAAGACAGAAAGATTTGTAACTTGATTTTGTAATTAATAGGTCACTTGAATTTGAGAAGGAGAGGAAATAAGAGTACAAGTAGAACTTTGAATCATTATCCCCTGGACTGAGGTTGGAATTATAAAGTTGCTGTAGAGAAGGTCTGTGTATATGAGTGAACTGGGGTCTCAGTGTATTTCAAAATGATGAAAGAGCAATTAGGTATTAATACAATTAGTTGTTGAGATCAAAACAGACATTTTTAGTTGAAAGAAGAGAAATTTTAGTATGAGCTCAGATTAAGCATAATTCTAAGAAGGTAGAGAAGTTTGGAAATAGATGCACATCTATTAGAGCAATAATTTATAATACCAAGGGGAGATTTGATTTTTTTTATGAACAAGAATAAATATAGGAATGAATGTAGGTTATTTGAGGCTCACTTCAAAGATGTTCCTTAACCAATGTGAGATTATAATCATATCTTAAGCTGATTGTTGATGCTTGTTATTTAAGACTTGTTGGGACTGTTAACTGTTTCTTTGAATTCACCTCCAGATAGGAGTGTTAAGAGAGGCTGCCCAACCTACCCAAGCCACCAACTGATGGTGCCAGATCCTGTAAGACACAGGTATGAAGGTCAGAGGAACGACTGTTCAGCATGAGCTGAGGTAGGATTCTTCTGACGAGGTTCTACCCGCAAGCACCTGGCAGACTTTAAGCTTGGCTCAATGGAGATTGCAGCATGGTATACATTGTGCCTGGAACTGGCATTCTGATGTTTGGGAAATATGGTTCCCTCATTATAATTTTTTCCCTATTCATGGCAGCAAGTTTCAATAATCAAAAGTTTTGAAATAAAACAACAATAAATCTACTTGACTATGGAACATTTTAAGTTACTATAAGATAAAGCTACTAGGCTTAGGGTTTAGTATAGGTATTCCTGTATGAGTCAGAGTCCTTTAATTCTTTGTAATAATATGACAAGTAAGTCCAGGATTTGTGGGAATATTATACTGTCATTTCATTAGTATCACATTTGTCTCAAATTTGTTATATAGTCAATGTTAAAAAGAAGGATAATTTCTGGACTACTTGGAAACATTTTTAATTGTTTTAATTGTGATCTTAATGTAAATCCGTTAGTGAAATCCCATCCTACTGGTGGAGGACTTAATAATGGATTAATGCAAAATATAAGAAACTGGTTCTAACGTGTGATCATGACAATTGACTAAGACTCCAATTTTAGTATTGTAAGAATGATAAGGGTTCTGGTGTTGTCATTTACGTTAGTTCCAAGGTTCCTTTTGTAGGTAAATGAATGAAAGAAGGCAGAAGGAAGAGAAGCTGGGATGCAGGGCTGAAGCTGGATGACCCTAAGTGACCAGAGGACTTCCTCACATCCGGACAGCGGTGTGAAAAGAGACTTTTGGACTTTGAAAAGACAATTGTTGTTGTTTTCTTTTGAATCTCTGTATCTGTATTCATAATGGAGACTGCCCCCTTGTATGTTGTCAATGCGAGGAGGGCAGCAAAGGTAATTGGAATTAAGAAAAGTGGGTAAACTTCAAAAGCTATAAAAAGAAAAGGGGGGATTTGTGAGGGATAATTTATAGTGAAGTTTCCCCATTCTGAAAAATCAAATCTAGACTAGCTTCAGTATTCACTAAGCCTAGGTTTAGGCCACCTGATCTTCTAGCAATCTGGGGTTTAGGGCAATGGAGACCCTCCCCCACTGCCGACTCAGCACAAGATATGCCAAATGAGGTTAAGACTGCTTTCAGTGGACACCCACATGTTCCTGGGTCCTTTGTCTCCCAGACTCTTGCAGGGCCACTGCCTCTGGTCTAGGCAACGAGCAGCATAGTAGATAGAGTGCTCCCTTGGAATCAGTAAAGACCTATGTTTATTCCTACCTCTGTTACCAGCTGTGTGGAAAATAGGTCCCCTAACCTCCTTGAAACATTAATTTCCTCATCTGTAAGATGGGGATAATAATACCTGTACTTATTAGCCTCACAAGGTTGTAGTGAGGCTTGAATGATAATTGAAGAACTTTGCTTCTGCCTCTCATACTGAAACTTCACTTAGTGCTTGGAAGCCTCCTTACTCTGGATTATCTCTCCCCAAATGCCATCAGCCTTCTCTCATTTATGAGTATCTCCTGGGGCGTCCCAGAGCCTATACCTCATCAAGCCCCCATTTAAATGCCCCCCCCTCCAGTTTTTGTGTGCTGTGCTGTCTTTCTACATTAGAATGTAAGCAATTTAAAGGCAGGGACTTTTTTTTCTTTATAGTTGTATCTCCAGTCCATAACTTAGTGCCTAGTACTTAGTAAATGTTTCATTGGTGTTTGTGACTTTCCTTTCCATACTTGTCAGTATAATTACTAGATGCAGCCAGCTGGGATTGGGTTTCCTGAACTGTGTTGATCCCAGGATGAAACCCCCTATGTGGGGATAACTTGTCTGCCTTTACTGTACTAACACAGCCCAAGAGTCTTGGCATTCAGTGGGGATGTTTGGTGCAGGGTCTGAATTAGGGCAGATGTAGCCTAGAAACAGCTTTTCTAGGCCACACATAGGACATTACTGAGAGAAAAGTTGACCCTTCTCAGATCCCCTGCAATAACTAGATTATGCTGTGCTGGACAAAAGATCCCCAATGTTATTGGAGAGGAGGCATGGTGGGTTATGTTTTGAGTTCCTACTACTGTTTCATTTGGAACTACAGGGTCTCAATTATACTGGTTCAGGCAATTTTCCATTGACAGGTGAGGTGAGGAGGAAAACTGTGCCAAGTCATAGAATCAGGAAATGGAAGGGCATATACAGGTAATAGCAGGTAGACCAGTTTTGCAGGAATATAGTATGTAAGGGGATAAAATAGAAATTAGCACCTGACTAGAAAGACGGTCACCTGCCTTATCATAGCAGATGGGCTAGCCTACCTCAAGGAAACTATGAACTATGCTGTATAAGGTTACCCAAGACAGACAGGTCATACTGTTGAGGTGTAGGCTCTGGGAGCCTCCTTGAGCTCTCTTTGAATCTTTGAGGTTTAGGCTCTGGGACCCCCCCTTGAGCTCTCCTTGAATCTTTAAGTTGTGGCTCTGCCCAAGTCTTTAGCCCTCCTTTGTTCCAATAGTTTCCCACCCTTGAACTGGCCTGGCTCACCATTGTTTAGGGTCTCCAGGTAGACTTCAGCAATTTCCTACCCTTAATCACTCATTACTGGAGTCAACCCCATCTCAACCCCTGAAGACCCTACCCAAACTCATTACTGGAGTCTGATGTCATCTGACTCCTCCTGAAGACCCTCCCCAAACTCCTCCTCTAGACCACCCCTAGATTCCTCCCACAACCTTTCTGTATATAGAATCCCATCTCCCCTCCATGTGGTGTGAGAGCACCTTAGAATGGCTTAGCATAGACTTATTCTGTGACAGACTTACTCTGTCCTACTTGCCCAATGCAAGTGTCACAAATACCTAGGCTCCTTAAGAGTCTACCCAATATGACAAACTTTCAATAAATTTTGTTTTTCTTTGGCTGAGAAGACTTGAGTCGAATTCTTTCGGCAGGACCTGGGGTGTTGGTATTTTGGGGTCTCAGGCAACCCTAACCCTCTTTGTGGGAAACCTCTTCATTTTGAAAACCAAGGAAGAAGTAAGTAAGTATCCAAGAGGATGGAATAATTAACAGTATCAAACACTACAGAGAATTCAAGGAGGACCAGAACAAGATTAGCAAGTAGGAGGTCACCAGTCACCTGGAGTAGAGCATTTTCTGTTGAGCCGTGAGGTCAGAAGCCACACTACAAGGAGCTAAAAAGAGTCACTCAATAAGCATCTTTTAACAGCCTGGTATGTGCGTGCCAAGCTCTGTCCTAAGTGGGGATACAAAGAAAGGTAGAAAACTGTCCCTGCTCTCAAAGAGCTCACACTCTAATGGAAGAGACAACATATGAACAATTTCAGACAAACAAGTTTCATACAGGATAGACTGGAGATAATCAACAAAAGGAAGGCATTGGTTAACAGGAAGCAGGAAAGGCTTTGTGTCAAAAGTAAGACTGAAAGGAGAACTTGAAAGAAGTCAGGGAAGCTGGGAGGCAGAGGTGAGAAGAAGAGAATTCCAGGTATAGGGGCTAAGAAGAAGTAGAAGCAAGAAATGGAGAAAGCTTTTTTTTATAATAACAAAAACATTGACTTAGCACTTGAAGGTTTGTATGTGCTTGACATATCTCCTTTGATTCTGATACAACTCTATGAGGTAGGTGCTATTTTTATTGACTTTTTTTTTTTGGAGAGGGGAGGGCAGAGCAATTGGGGTTGAGTGACTTGCCCAAGGTCACACAGCTAGTAGTGTCAAGTGTCTTAGGCTGGATTTGAAGTCAGGTCCTCCAGACTTCTGGGCCGTGCTCTATTCACTGTGCAGCCTAGTTGTTCCTTTATTGCCTTTTTAAAGATGAGAAAAGTAAGTGACTTGTCTAGATAGTGTCTGAAGCAGGTTTTTGTAGGATTTTGGCTGTAAGAGAGATTTATGATCCTCTGATCCTATTGTAATAGCTAGAAGGGAAGCTATAATCTTGTAAGTTTTTTCTTTTTAGGGGTAGGAATATCTGGGTATGTTTGTGGGCAGAAGGAAGGAAAAGAGCCAATGAATAAAATGAAAATGAAGCTTAGAAAGACAAAGAGGCCGAACAAAGGGGAATGACTGAAAAGACTCATTGGTCTGGGATCAAGAACAAATAGAAAAAGGTCATCCTTGGCAAGACCAGCCACCTTTGTCCTCTGAGACCAGAACATAGTAGGAGAGACTCTGAATGATATTAGAAGACAGACTAAGGCAAAAGTGATGAGGGCATTTTCTGGCATAGGGCATGATCTATACCATAGTGTCAAGAGATGGGCAGATGTGGGTAGGAAACAATTTAAGAGAACAGTTCTGAGAGCTAGAAGAGATCTCCAAGGCCATCTAGTCCCATCTCCTCATTTTACATGTCAGGAAATTCAAGCACAGAGTGGCTGTGACTTGCCCAAGATCACACTGTCCTAGCAGAGCCAAGATTTGACCTAATGTCCTGACTCCAAATACATTATCCTTTCCACCACACCACAACACCTGGTTTATTTTTCAGTTTTTAAGGAGCATAGAGTGTATCAAAGCAGACAGAGTAAAATAAAAAAAGAATGGACAGGCAGGTTGTTTATTCTAGAGGAAATAAAAAGCCACTGAAGGTAGATTTGTTTGAATATGGGGTGGGGTTGGGTGAGAGAAATAACAGAGTTGGGAAACTTAGTGCGACCTAAATGTTAGAAAGGTTATTTGAAAAGCTGTATGAAGAAAGGATCATATGAATCAGGGAGAGTAAGGAAGCAGGAAATACAGTCAGGAGGCTATTAAACAGTACAGGTAAGAAACGATAGGTGTGGTAGAAATGTAATGAGAAGAGAGGAGGGAGATATTGAAAATGTTGTGGAAGTAGATCATGCCATGGCTTGGTAACTAATTGGATGCCGAGAGTCAAGAAGAAGGAAGATTGAGGGATCATTCTGAGACTTTGAGCACCAGTAACATAAGTAGGGAAGTAAGGAAGAAGAATGAGTTAGAGTGAGGGTGGAGAAACATGTGCAATGATGGCTTTGACGCCTCAGTCCAAAAGCTAGATGGATATGATTGGAAATACAGGACTAGAATTCAATGGCGAGATTGAGGCTGGATGTAGAGATCCGGGAGTCAACAGCATAGCAGTGATAACTGCAGACATCAAAATGGATGAGATCAACCAAAGGAGGGAAAACATTAGAGAAAAAGGAGAGCTGGGTCGAGAGGTCTGGTGGATATCACATTTAGCAATTAGGGTAATGTTGCAGACCAAGATACTATTGGAAGTGGAGAGGTATGAGTTAGCCCACTCTCTAATCTGTTTCCCTCCCCTGCCCACCACCCAACTACAGCTGGAGTTATTGTGAACAAAGAAGCAGTGGTGTAAGTACAAGGTATCTGCAAGTTGGGGTTAACTTGGCTCTCAGGTAGACTGGCCTTGGGATTCAGCAGTGCACCTTTTGGGCATGAAGATTATAAAGGCAGGTTTTGTTTTGTTGCTTTTTGGAGGTGGGAAGGCAAGGCAATTGGGGTTAAGTGACTTGCCCAAGGTCACACTAAGTGTTACTTAGTGTTAACTTAGTGTTAACACACAAGTGCTACTAA
>JAQQSW010010791.1:0-12910 GCA_028646575.1 Pseudocheirus occidentalis
TATATTCGTGAGAGAGACTGGTCTATAATTTTCTTTCTCCATTTTGTCTCTTCCTGATTTAGGTATCAGTACCATATTTGTGTCATAAAAAGAATTTGGTAGGACTCCTTCCTCACCAATTTTCAAAAATAGTTTGTAGAGTATTGGGATCAATTGATCTTTAAATGTTTGATAGAATTCACTTGTAAATCCATCTGGCCCTGGGGATTTTTTCCTAGGGAGTTCTTTGATAGCTTGTTCAATTTCTTTTTCTGAGATGGGGTTGTTTAAGTAATTTACTTCCTCTTCAGTTAGTCTGGGTAACTTATATTTTTGTAAATATTCATCCATTTCACTAAGATTGTCAAATTTATGTGCATACAATTGGACAAAATAATTCCTAATTATTGTTTTAATTTCTTCTTCATTCGAGGTACATTCACCCTTTTCATTTTTGAGACTCAAAATTTGGTTTTCTTTTTTTTATCATATTGACCAAGGGTCTATCAATTTTATTGATTTTTTCATAAAATCAACTTAGTTTTATTTATAAGTTCAATAGTCTTCTTACTTTCAATTATATTAATCTCTCCTTTGGTTTTCATTATTTCTAATTTAGTATTTAATTGGGATTTTCAATTTGTTCTTTTTCTAGCTTTTTTAATTGCATACCCAATTAATTGATCTCCATTTTCTCTAATTTTTTCATGTGTGCATTTAGAGATATAAAATTGCCCTTAAGAACTGCCTTTGATGCATCCCACAAGTTTTGGTATGATGTCTCATTATTGTAATTCTCTTGACTGAAGTTACTGATTGTTTCTGTAATTTCTTGTTTAACCCACTCATTCTTTAGGATTAAATTATTTAGTTTCCAATTAGATTTTTGCCTATCTTTCCATGGCCCTTTATTGCATATAATTTTTATTGCATCATGATCTGAGAATGATGCATTTAATATTTCTGCCTTTCTACACTGAATTGTGAGGTTTTTATGCCCTGGTACATGGTCAGTTTTTGTGTATGTACTATGCTGAGAAGAAGGTATATTCCTTTTTATCCCCATTCAGTTTTCTCCAGAGATCTATTATGTCTAGCCTCTCTAAAATTCTATTTGCCTCCTTAACTTCTTTCTTCTTTATTTTGAGGTTAGATTTATCAAGTTCTGAGAGGGAGAGATTGAGGTCCCCCACTAGTATTGTTTTGCTATCTATTTCTTCCTCTAATTCTCTTCACTTTTCCTCTAGGAATTTGGATGCTATATGCTTGATGCATTGATGTTAAGTAATGATATTGCTTCATTTTCAATAGTGCCTTTTAGCCTTTTCTTTAGAAACTACAAGGATGTAGTTTCCTTCCTTATCTCTTTTAATTAGATCTATTTTATCTTTTGCTTTATCTAAGATAAGGATTGCTATTCCTGTTTTTTTTTTCACTTTTGCTGAGGCATAATATATTCTGCTCCATCCTTTTGCCTTTACCTGTGCATATTCCCTTGTTTCAAATGTGTTTCTTGTAGACAGCATATTGTAGGATTGTGGTTTTTAATCCATTCTGCTATCTGCCTCTGTTTTATGGGAGAGTTCATCCCATTCACATTCACAGTTATGATTACTATCTGTGACTTTCCCTCCATCTTATTCCCTTCCCTGTTTATATTTTTGTGTCTTCCTTTTCCCTTCCCCTCCTTAAGAGTTTTCCTTTTGACCACCACCTTCCTCAGTATTCCCTCTCTGTGTTCCCCACCCCTTACCTACCTTTTCCCCTTGCTACTCTTTCCCTCCCTACTGACTACCCTCCCCTTTCTTACACCCCTCCCCCCTTATCCCTCCTACTGCCTGTAGGGCACAATAGCTTTTTATTCTTAACAGAGTATGTTATTCCCTCCTTTACCCCAAACCAATGCTAGTAAATTTCATACATTGCCCTTCTCCCTCCCTTTTTTCCCCTCTATTGTTATGAGTTTTTGTGTCTTTTTGAGAGATGAAGATTCTTAACTTTGTAAGAAGGCTTATGAAATTACCAAAGATCATAGGAGGAAGAAAATACAATTAAAGACCTTGAACACAAGTGGATGAATCAAAATGGAGGGTATTAATAACAGAAGGAAATTGATCTGCAGGACTTCTAAATAAATCCAAGCATCTTTGCATAAATATTGCAAGACAAGAGAAATTTAATCCCTGATCAGGCAGAGGACTCTCTGAGAATTCCCTAGAGAGTATGGAACCACAGTAAGATGTTTCCAAATAACTTCAAGAGATATATATGAATTGTGAAAGTAGAATTTGTGGCATGCACAGCAGAAATAACTGATAGAATAGAATCAAAACAAAACAAAAAATTATTGGAAATACACATGTGTAGAAGTGAAGGACAGTCCTGAAGAAAAAAAGAAAAGCCAAAAAAAAGCAATAATGTTAAAAGAACAAATGATCTCTCTATAAGCAAAACATATTGATCTTAAAGATAGGATTCATTGAAACAACTTAAGGATCATGGGTCTCCCAGAAGAAGATGACAAATGAAAAAAACCTGAGCACCATACTGCAAGAAATAATACAAGGAAACTGCTCAGAACTTCTAAACACAGAAAACAAAATGCCAATCAAGAGAATCCACAGATGGCCTTTCAGGCAGGGCAGGAAGTGGGAGAGAAACATGCTGAAAATGTGAGTGCTGAGTGCTTAAAAGAATTGGTTGAAATATATTTTCTATGTCATCAGGATGTTTGTTCTGAGAAAACATAAACCAAAATTTGGTGACTACTTTCTGCCATCATAGTATTAACATGTCAAAAGATAGCTGTAAATTTCTGTTCTTCCAGTAGTCATTAACCTGAATTTTTATTTTACTAGCATCTCGCCATTTATGTATTCATATGCTTAAAATTTGCATAAAAATTGTTTCTCAAAATACTTAAAGTCCCTAAAAACCATAAATGTTGATTTTCTTTCTTTCTTTTTGATGCCAACTCTAACCAGAGGGCTCTTCATTTGAAGGAAGGCTGTACTGCAGTTGGTGAAGATTAAAATGCAGTAGCTTAATCTTTTCAAGCCATGAATGGAGATAATTGAAGCATAAGCCATTTAATGTTTTTGTACACACTTATTTGAATGTGTCTGTAGTTTCGGGGGAAGAGACTGCACGTGGATAGAATATTTCATGGTTTTATTTGAAGCAAAATAGACTAATGGAAAAGGACTGGATTGGGTACCTAGATTTCCAGGTTTATATACTAGATTTGCCATGAATTCATGGGTGATTTTCTTTGTGTTAAAGAATATTTCTTTTGGCAAATGACAGAGACACTATCCATTATCACTGATGTTGATGTCCTTGAGTGTTTTTTCACTAGCTTTGTTAAATGTGAAATGTCTTAGCAATGCAAGAGAGTGAGAACTTTGTTGCATTGTTGGCAAAAATTCTCTTCTAAGTGATTTATTTCATTCTAATCCACTGTTTCTATCAAAGTTTGTGATGTCCTCATACAGTCTGATTTTTTTTTCCTCAGTAAAGATTGTGTCTACTTATCTTGCCCAGTCTTGTAGTGTAGGGGCTACTCATAGCTCAACTTCCTCTATTTATATCCATAGGAGTTTTGAACTGAGCCTCTTGGCCCGTTGCTTCACAGGATTCATTTATTGATGTTGAATGTAGTGCAGACACCTGATTGGCATAGCCCACTGCACCTCAGAACTCCCAAGCTCACCTTTACAAGTAGCAGGGTTGACAGGCATGTGCTACCATGCCAAGCCCATGATGTACTTTTTAATAAATTCTATATTTATTTCTCTTTTGTTCTTTATTTCTTAATTCAATCAGTCATTTGTTTTTTCTGTAACTTTTTCACAATTGAGTAATGGACTTGAGAATTTGTTCAGTTCCTGTTAGGTAGACCTGAAATCAACACTCCCAGTTCAAGTCTAACTCACTGAATAGTTAACAAAAGTAAATTTACTTTGCTCTAACACAGTAGGGATATTAACAATGATATTGTACAGGTACTCAGCTTTTCTGTAAGCAGCCTTCCTAAAGTCCATATGAAAATGGTTTTGCTGAGCATGGAAAAAGGATATGGTAACTCACATAGTCTTCAAAAATCTGAGGGAGTCCCAGCTGCACATGAATGGAACTTTTTATAAAAGCCCTTAGGTGACCAGCAAACTTCCTCAGGAGTCAAAGAGGCCAGTCAGGTCCTGAGACTGTTTTGACTCCTTTTAGTAAAAACTAATCCATTTTGCTGAGGTAAGAAAAGATATGGGCCTAATCTGTGCATAGAGGCTTATAGATTTTAGTCCTATCACAAATATTTTACTATGAACTTTCCTATCCCTACGCATGTTTGCTATTTTCTAAGCAAAAAACTTATAAAGATATCAGAACAGAATTTATTGAATATTATGTTTTTCTTAAAATGGTAAACCAAGTGACACAGTGTATATAGAGAACTGAGTCTAAAGGCAGGAAGACCTGAGTTCCCATCTGATCTGAGACAGTGAGTAAGTAGCTTTGTGACCCTGGGCAAGTCAATTAACCTGTATCTGCTTCAGTTGCCTCAACTATAAAATGATTATAATAACAGCATCTACCCCCACAGGATTGTTGTGAGAATTACATGAAGTAATACTGTAAAGCATTTAGCACAGTGTCTGGAACATAGTAGGCGTTGTATACATATACATATACATATACATATACATATACATATACATATACATATACATACATATCTAATATACATGCTTATTCCCTTTCCCCCATTTCCCTTCTGTTCAAAATGCATCACCTTTTAAAAATTTGATCTACAAAAGATGTTAAGCCGCCTGAGAGGAGAAATATCCTAGGTCTTCGTTTATTTATCTTTCCTGCTTACCTTCTACCAATAGGAGATGCAGTTTGAGGTATTTTTCCACTAATGTTGATGAGTTACCCTGTATCATATCCACACACTAACTTGTTATCAGTGGAACACTTTTCTGAGACAGCTGACCATTGAGTATTAGAGATACTATCTGTAACTGGGAAATAATTTATCTGAAAAGTTAAGTGACCTGTGTAGTCATTAAGCCTATACACTGTTGATGTTGGCAAGATACTTTCTTCTATGGTATTAAAAGTTTTTAATTCAAGCTGTTTGACTCAAACTGCATAATGTACTAGCAGAGCTTCTTCTATATTCTTTGTGATTCAGTAACAAATGACCTAGCTCTATGTGGCATAGATTAATCCATCATGCACCTTCCTGTGTTGATGACTGCCCATTTTTAGATCACTCAGAAGTCTTAACAACTTTTTAACGTTCCTAACATAATATTCAATGCAATCAATCCTACTTTTGTTTTAATGAAGTACTTTGGCCTTAAGTCTTCTTTAGGATTTCTGTGTAAAGTTTTATTGAAGAATTGCTATTTTTATGTAGTCATGTTTTCCAAGAAATACACATACATATGTATATACACATGCCGTATTTATGTATTCATATGTGCATATTCATAGAGAAACAAATATGCATTAAAACTTATGTCTTGGGGCGGCTAGGTGGCGCAGTGAATAGAGCACCAGCCCTGGAGTCAGGAGGACCTTAGTTCAAATTTGGCCTCAGACACTTGACACACTTACTAGCCATGTGACTTTGGGCAAGTCACTTAATCCCAATTGCCCTGCAAAAAAAAAAAAAAAAAAAACTTATGTCTTTTGCTGTTGAAGTGGGAGGGGCAAGAAGGGACTTTGGTTTTGGTGTATTTTAGGTTTTGTTTTTTAAATGGAATACTCATTATTATATCCACTTTCAGGAGTATTGTGTTTAAAGAAGTCACTTTTGCCTAAAAATACCATCTTATTTCAGTAGCCACAAGCATCTCCAAGTGTTGTTATAAGACCCTGAAAGAAATGTAAACTTATTGAGAATTTTTACCAACGCTATGTTAGGATTTATGAGTTTGAAGTGCTTAGTTACATACTGGTTTAAATAATATTTAACTTTCTTAGGTCTCTGAAATTATCAAGTTTTTTTATAATTATTATTTTAATCATCTTAATTGACTACATAAAATAAAACTGTATAAACTACAGTTTTCTAAATAAGGTTAATGTGATTTTTTTTCAGAATACACCAGGATTGTATATAAATCTTAATTTCCCTTTTAAAAGTATAAAAATTAACATAGTTTTAATATTCTAATGAGTGAGGCTATTATTTTATGATCAAATATATTCTCTCAGTAAAAATGCCATTATATTGTCTTTATGCTGACATTATAGTAAATGAAGCTACCAGAATGGTTTTGGAGTTCAGCTGTCCTTGACTATAACAGAATGTCTAATTTGACTATCAACTTTCCTATTGATTTTTTAAAGTAACATTATAAAGTTCTATTTTTTCTGTAAAATACATTTACTGTACTTGTTACTATCCATAAAGAAAAAACTTAATGTGACTCAAAATTTTAAAAGATTGTCTAAAAACATCATTTTTGGGGGGGGGGGTCCGCATCTCACAACATGTGTAACTTCAGATTTAATGCCAGATGAGTGTATCGTTCAGGTGGAGTTATCTTATGCAAGCATTCTTTATACCGGTGTCATCATGGATCCATTTCATTTTCATCCTGTTTTGGCAGCTGTAAGGTATAAAACTGTATAAGCTAGACTGGTTACAATATATAGGTGCAAGAAAACCCTCAGAGGATGAAAAATATTAAAAATTATACTAGAGGTATATGAAAGAAAATTAAAAGTAATGGAATATATTTTAAGCATGTATGTTACTTAATGCTCATTGAAAATCAATGGAAATATATTGAAAAAAAATTTTATTAGTTATAAATTGCAATAATGCAGACATTAACTTAGATTAACTCAGAAGTTTTCACTATTTACATGTTTGTCTTCACACCACAGTTGCTAATCTGACTATACAGATGAGGAATCTCAAACACAAAAATCTTAAATTTACTCTTATTAATGAAAAGTTTTTCCAGTTGTGTTCCCTTTAATAACATGAAACATCCTATGCTAACTTAGTGGAGGAAGAAGGTTGAAATTGTTGTTTCCACTCAGACGCCACATGGTATAGTGGAAAAAATGCTGGAATTAGGAAATATCTGAATTTAAATGACATCTGACACTAAGTAACTGATTCTGGGCTAGTCACTTGTCTATAAACTTCATTTTCCTTATTTGTCTCTCTGCATATATTCCCTCTCCCTTGCCTCATTGCTACCTAGCAAAATGGCATTACTTACCCTTAAATCTTGTTTATTTGCTATCTGTACTTTTATATTGTATTCTGTCTCCAGATAAAAATAATCTTATTTTCTTTGTATTTTGAGAGTATTTGCTGTAATTTTTTGAACCACACTTTGAGAGGACAGCAGGGTAGAAATTCTATACAAATAGCCCTAGATTGAACTTTAAACTATATTAAAGTCCCCTTTCCCTCTCTCTCCCTGTCTCTCCCTCTCTCCCTTTCTCTCCCTCTCTCTCCCTCTCTCTCTCCCTCTCTCTCCCTCTCTCTCTCCCTCTGCCTCCTTCCCACTCCCGTCTTCCTCTCTTCATCTCTCACTCTTTCCTCTCTGCTCTCACTCTTACTACTCCTCCTTCCTTCCCCCCTCCACCCCCCAAGCAAGAGCTTTAAAAGCATTTGGTAAACCTCAAAGTAATAGTAATTATTCACATATTCACATTTATCTTCTGCTATCTAGCAACAGCCCTGAGCAAGCCTAATTATCATCCTTTGTAGATGAGGGAACTAATCTACCTTGTACATGAAGGCAGTAACTCAGGACTTGAATTCAGGTCTCCTAACACAAAGATCAATGTTGTTTACCTGACACTGTGCTATTCCTCTGTTATTTTTTTGTGTTTTCTTATATTGAGGATTATCACATAATTGCTTCTTATAATAGGACAGAATATCTCAAAATGTTAAGATTTATCTGCCTTGAACATTAGTATGATATTTTCCTATTTTGTTTTTTATAAGTAATAGTTTAAAACAGAAAACATCACAGTGTTATATGAAAGGAAAATTTGTCAAATACTATGGTATGTCTGTATATAATATTGGTCCTTTTAAAATGATTATTGGTTCATGAAAAATAAGGCTGGATTTCCTTCTGAAAAGTCTACCATAAGATTAAGCCTATTAAGATTTTTTTAAATTTATCCATTCATGTCTATGACCATAAAAATTATTTCTTCTATTGTTGAATGTGCAGATCATATTGGCTATCAAAATTTGCAGTTATAAATTTTCTTTTCCAGATTTGTTTCTTACTACAACATCAAGTTCCAATACCTTTCAGTTTGAGATATGGGAAAATAAGGTAAGAAATCTTTAAAAGTTGGGCCTTTTAAAACCATGACTTGCAGCAAAAGCACATAACTAAAGGAAATATAATCGAAGTAATCACCATTGTATTTGTTTCAGAAATAAATAGAACAGACATTAAGAGCCTGTAGTTGCATTGTTGCATTCAAACTGCTGAAGGAAATGATTCACTCAGCATCAATTCCTCTGCAGGTTTTTAGCACAACTGCCAATTAAACCAATCAGTCTACCCTAATGTGCATGTTAACAGGGTTCCTGCAGTGTTGTCAGCTGTTCTAAGAGGTTACTGTCATTTAATTTGTCAGCATGATGGTTTATGAAGAAAAATCTTTTTAAGGGACTAATTTCCCCTCCTTGCCTCCAGGCTTATATATTTTTAGTCTGGTTTAAACATGACTAAAAGAAATTAGATTTAGATATGAGCTTACTGCTAAGTTGACTGGATTGAATTGCTTCTCTCCCAGTAAGATGTGTTTCTGAACTTTACCTTAAAAAGACTACCCAAATTGGTGGTTTTATGTGTGTGTGTGTGTATGTGTGTGTGTGTGTGATTTTTAGATATCATAAAAGAATAATTCATCAGAGGCAGACTGAATGTTTTAAGGTAGAACCAGGATGTCTTAATTTCCTAAATTTCAGTCAATTTCAATTTAAGTAATCCTTTGATTCATCTAAATTGGTCCCATGGTCCTTACTGTTTTACCAGTAGAGTAACTAAAGGTGGGCAATAAGATTTATCAAAAATATATAACTCCTTTTTTTATATTTTATCATGTGCTTGTGCAATGTCTTCAACATAAGTGGTTGAGTAAACATGGCTGTGTCAGTTTTAAGAAATTTCAAAAATAAGGTCAGAGACTTCATAAGTAACTTGGCGATTATAAACATTCCCCTCATCAGCTAAGTACACTAATGTGGGGAGACATCCCATTGGAACCATTTTTTTAAACCTAGGATTTAATCTTTTTTATCCAAATGGAGAGAGAAATGAACATGTCAAGTTGAATGTTATTCCTGTAAATTCAACATGAGAAAAGAAAATTCTTGAATGTGAAGTACAGTTGTACTAAGCTTCATATTTGTGTTTGTTCATTCATCAAACATATATTAAGTACCTATTTATTATGTATATAAATATATTATATGTATGAATATTTATATGTATAGATGATTGGATTAAGGGAGGTAAAATTTAAATTAAACAATAAAGTTCCTCATGGAGCTTACTGTTCAACTTTGAAATATGTCAATAAAAACGCATGTTCTTTATGTAACAAATCAATGGGCATAGTTTTAAATTTTTTATTATGTGACAATAATAAAAAGTAATTTCCTATAGGCTGCATAGTTTAACTTCTAGAGTAGTAAAGTGCAGGAAATAAAGATCGTTATAATAGAAAAACAAATTCTTCAGGTACTCATCAAACAAAATCATTTATACAATGAGTAAAATTATGTCCTGTTTTATATATAAAACAATATATATATATATATATTATATATAAAACAATATATAAACAATATATAATTTATATATTGTTTAATACATATATCTTAGCATATATATTGTCATGGAATCATACATCTCTGTCATTGCTGATCCCTAGTACGAATATAATAGTATATTTCTGTTATGTTCTTTTATATTTTCATATCACAGTATTTTATCCTCAACCCACTTTTTTTTTTCTCCATTTCATCTCTCTTTTGGTCATCTTATCTTATGACTTCATTTATCACCTATGTGCTCTCAAATCCAAAGTACCTCTCTCTGTCCAATTTCTACCCAGAACTTCAGTCCAATACTTCCAGTTCTGTTGATTTTCTCCACTTGAACCATCTGTGGGATTCCAAACTCAATATATCCAAAACTGAATTAATTATCTTTCAAAGAAGACCTTGCTCTTTCTGTAATTTCACCTTCTTTTTGTAGTACTTTTATCTTTTCAGATACCTGACCTCATAAGCTTGGAGTCATCTTATTCCTCCCAGTTCCTCACCCCACATAACCATACATTTACTAAATCCTAACACCCTTCTCTCTTAGCTAAAGACTACCTCTTGATTCATAAAATTGAATCATCTGCTATGAAATCTCCCTTCCTCTTCTCACTGTCTCAAAATCCATAAACATCATTCCCACTTTCTCCTCCATTTCTGCCAATTTTTTGATGATGAAATGATCCTTCTCCTTGCCAAACCAACCTCACTACACGTGCCCTGGATTCTGTCCCCTCCTATCCTCTAAAAACATTGCAGTTTCTAATATCATCTCTGTCTACTCTTCAACTTCTCCCTATCCACTCATTCCTTCCTTACTATTTTCAAAAGTACCTTTATCTCCCTCATTAAAAAACTTTCACTAGACTCTGCCATCCCTTAAGCTATTCCTCTATATTTCTGCTACCTTTTTCAGCTAAACTCCTAGAAAAACTGCCTGTTTTTTTCCTCTCACTTCTCAGATCTTTGCAATCTAGCTGTCTTCTGATTTCATCACTCAATTGAAACTTCTCTCTCCAAAATTACCAGTAATTTCTTTTTCTTTATTTTTTATTTTTAAAATCTTTTCATTAATTTTTTTTAGTTTTCAATATTCACTTCCACAAGACTTTGAGTTCCAAATTTTTTCCCTGTCTCTCCCCTTCGCTCACCCCAAGATGGTATGCATTCTGATTATCCCTTTCCCCAATCTGCTCTCTCTTCTCTCTCTCTCTCTCTCTCTCTCTCTCTCTCTCTCTCTCTCTCTCTCTCTCTCTCCTTCCCTCTCTCTCTCTCTCTTCTTTCTCTCTCTCCCTCTCTCCCTCTCTCTCTCTCTCTCTCTCTCTCTCTCTCTCTTTCTCTCTCTCACACACACACACACACACACACGCTGCTTCTCTTATCCCCTACTCTTCTATTTTCCTGAAGGGCAAGATAAATTTCTATACCCCATTGCCTATATATCTTATTTCCCAGTCATGAAAAAACCATTTTTGATATTTGTTTTTAAAACTTTGAGTTCCCAATTCTGTCCCTTCCTCCCTTCCCACCCACCCTCATTGAGAAGGCAAGCAGTTTGATATAGGTTATACATGTGTAGTCATGCAAAACACTTCCATAATAGTCATGTTGTGAAAGACTAACTATATTTACCTCCATCCTATCCTGCCCCATTAATTCTGTTTTCTCCTCTGACGCTCTCTCCTCAAAAGTCTTTGCTTCTGATTACCCCCTCCTCCAATCTGCCCTTCCTTCTATCATCCCCTGCCCTTTATCCCCTTCCCCCCTACTTTCCTATACAGTAATAGAAATTCCCATATACCCAATTGAGTATGTATGTTATTCCTTCCCTATTAAGCCAAATTTGATAAGAGCAAGGTTCTCTCATTCCTTCTCACCTCCTCCCTCTTCCCCTCCACCTTGAAAGCTTTTTATTTCCTCTGTTATGTAAAATAATTTACCTCCCCCTTTCTCCTTTTCCTACTACATTCCTCTCTCAATCTTAATTTTATTTTTTAGATATCACCCCTTCATATTCAACTCACCCTGTGCTCTCTGTCTATACATATATTGCCTCCAACTACCCTAATACCGAGAAAGGTCTCATGAGTTACAAATATTGTCTTTCCATGTAGGAATGTAAATGGTTCAACTTTAATAAGTCCCATATGATTTTTCTTTCCTGTTTACCCTTTCATACTTCTCTTGAATCTTGTATTTGAAAGTCAGATTTTCTATTCATCTCTAGTCTTCCTCAACAATGCTTGAAAATCCTCTATTTGATTGTGTATCCATTTTTTCCTCTGAAGGATTATACTCTATTTTGCTGGGTACATGATTCTTGTTTTTAATCCCATAGCTCCTTTGACCTCCAGAATATCATATTCCAAGCCCCCTGATTCCTTAATGTAGAAGCTACTAGATTTTCTGTTGTCCTTATTGTGTTTCCATAATACTTGAATTGTTTCTTTCTGGCTGCTTGCAATATTTCCTCCCTGGCCTGGGAACTCTGCAATTTGGCTATAGTATTCCTAGTTGTTTTCCTTTGGGGATCTCTCAGGAGGTGATTAGTAGATTCTTTCCATTTATATTTTATCCTCATATTCTAGAATATCAGGGCAGTTTTCCCTGATAATTTCTTGAATGATAATATCTAGGCTCTTTTTTTGATAATCACTTTTAGTTAGTACAGTAATTTTAAAATGATCTTTCCTGGATTTATTTTTCAGGTCAGTTGTTATTCCAATGAGATACTTCACATTGTCTTCTGTTGTTTAATTCTTTTGATCTTGTTTTATAATTCCTTGATTTCTCATAGAGTCATTAGCTTCCATTTTCTCCATTCTAATTCTGAAGGAATTATTTTCTTCAGTGAGATTTGGGGCCTCCTTTCCCATTTGGCAAAATCTGCTTTTTAAGACATTCTTCTCATTGCCTTTTTGGACTTCTTTTGCAACTTGGATTAATTTATTTTTTTTTAATTTTAATTTATTTTCTTGGTTACATCATTCATTTCACAAGGTTTTGAGTTACAGATTTTCCCCCCTTTTTGCCCCTACCCCCAGCCCAGAACATTAATCCCACTGTAAGGCCCCTCCCACAATCTGTTCCCTTTTA
>JAQQSW010010792.1:0-12910 GCA_028646575.1 Pseudocheirus occidentalis
TTGAACTGAGTGTCCTTCTAGTAGGGGTGGGTGACAAGGGAGGAATAGACAGAATCTAGAATTTAAAGTTCTGCAATACCTGCAACTAGGAATTAAGATATACAGGGGCTGGGATAGGGAGAGCCCTCCTGCCCTACCAGAAAATAGGAGAGCAGAGCAGGGGAGGGGCTTTACAGTGGGATTGCTGTTATGGGGTTGGAGCAGGAGCAAGACGTGGAGAAAATGTGTAATTCAAAAAATGTAATGAAAATGAGTAATGTAAACAAGAAAACAAAAACTAAATTAAAAAAAAAGAATAGGTCATGCTAGCCTAATCTAATTTTTTTTCAGTGTTATCAGACTAGGAGATCTAGGCAATGACTTGGCATACCAGACACAGATTTCAACAAGGCATGTGACAATGCCTCTTATGACATAGTCAAAGAAAAGATGAAGAAGTCACTGATGAAACTGCCAGAAGATATGTTCCTAGGAATCCCAGACTGTATAAAGTTGTGGTTATTGTCCACTAGGAGGACAGTAATGTAGGTGCTAGACTGGCAAGCACTGGATCTCTGAACAGCAAAGAGAAAATTCCAAACAAATGTAAAATTACCTAGAGTAATAGATTTTTTTTTTGCTTTTTTTTTTTGGAGGGCAGTTGGGGTTAAGTGACTTGCCCAAGGTCACACAGCTAGTTTTTTTGTGTTAAGTGTCTGAGGCCAGATTTGAACTCAGGTACACCTGACTCCAGGGCTGGCGCTCTATTCACTGCGCCACCTAGCCACCCCTGTAGAGTAATAGATCTTTGAAGGTCAAAGTCACACCTAAGGGATTAATGATTACAGCAAATTATAAAGGTTAGATAGATGGGAGAGCTAGATCTCCCTCCTCCCTCCAGGACTCTTCCGCCCTTCAATCATTCTCTTTCTCTGTTTCCTTCTCTCTTTCTTTGGTTCTTTCTTCCCCTCCATTCTTTCTCCCTCTCTCTCTGCTTTTCTTCCTTACCTATTCTCTCTCTTCCTTTCTCTTTCTCTTGCTTCCTTTCCTTCTTTTCTCTGCCCGCTTTTTTCTTTCCTTTTCTCTTTCTTTCTCTATCTCTTTCTCTGTGTCTCTGTCTGTCTTTTTATTTTTCCTTTTATCTCTTTCTTCCTACTCTAACTGGCTATGACATGTAACATGAAGCTATGTAGCTGTTGCCCTGGAGAAAAGACAAATGACTTCCATACAATTCAGTACATCCATTACATCCTTCTCAATATGCCCCTGATTGGGGGGCTTTGGTTTGAAATTAGATCTATTTGCACTAATTTCTTGGAATACTATTTTTTCCCTATTCTTATCTTTCTCTTCTTTTTCTTTGCCAAGTAGAAACTTACCAAATCCATTGTTCACATATTCAAGTATTGGCATACGTCCTCTGTCAGCAAATTTGTCCCCATGATCAATCAGAGCTTCTTTCACTGCCTTGTAGCCGTGTAACACAACAATACGCTCAAGACCCAATTGCAGAGTGAACACTGGGCCATACTCTTTTGCTAACTGTGAAAAGAGATGGGGTGGTAGTGAGAGGGTCATCACTGAATCAGGTGAGAAACGGTGTGGATTGCTGTTGTTGAGCTTATTGGAGAAGTTCTCAATCCATTTTCAGCTCCTTCAAAACATTTCTAACATTTATTATACAGTGGATGGTGAAACTCATGAACCCAATCCAAGCCCTTGATGGCTCAAAAGACTAAAAGTTCCTTCTGTGCCATGAGCTAGCAGTCAGAAGACTGGCTAATGAGACACAGTCAATGACCTTCCTGAGAGATGGAGCTTATATTACGTAGCTGGGTGCCATAGTGGATACAGCAATGGACCTGGAATCAAAAAGACCTTACTCAAAATCCAGTATCAGATGCTTAATAGCTAGGAGACATCGGGCTAGTCATTTAAACTCTGTCTGCCCCAGTTTCCACATCTGTAAAATAACAATAATAATAACACCTAATTCTAAAGATTCTTGTGAGAATAAAAAGACAATATTTGAACAACATTCAGCAGACCTTAAATCACTATATAAATGCTGTTATCATTATTATTGGTATTCATCTAAAGCTTTGAAAATAACAGAGTTGGAAATAGGGACAAAGTCGTAAGTGAAATTCTGGACCAGAAAAGCATCTCCATTCCAATGGAAATCCTACAAATCAGCATCATTGGATCATGGGTATAGATCAATAAGGGACCTTGAGAACTTATCAATCAGAGGTTCTTTTTTTTTTTTTTGCTTTTTGGAGGGCAGTTGGGGTTAAGTGACTTGCCCAAGGTCACACGGCTAGTTTTTTGTGTTAAGTGTCTGAGGCCAGATTTGAACTCAGGTACTCCTGACTCCAGGGCCGGTGCTCTATTCACTGCGCCACCTAGCCACCCCTCAATCAGAGGTTCTTAACCCTTTTTTCTGTTGTGGACTCTTAATAGTCTGATGAAGAGTATGTATTCCCCTGAATGATACTTTTAGAATAAAATACATAGCACAACAAAGGAAACCACTTATATTACAATGAAATAAGATGTCATTTTCCCATCCAAGCTCAGAGTCCCACAGTACTACAGACCAACAGGGAGTTCATGGTCCCAAGATTCAGAACTATCCTTCTAAACCAATCATAATTTCACAGAAAAGGAAACTGAGGCCTCAAAGATCATGGTATGCTAGGGAAGGATGTGCCAAAGTATCAGTTTGGCAATCTACCAGGTCAAAATGAGAATGTAATTTTTTTCACATGTTAATCTCACCTAAACTTTCTCAAAAGCTGGTGAGGCAGATGGGACATTTATTGATAACATCCTCATAAAGATATAGGAAACTGAGATTCAGTGAGGTCATCATAACTTCCCCAAGGCACAAAGCTAGCAAATGTCAGAACCTGAACTTGAACCCAGGTCTTTGTAATGCAAGCTTCAATGCCTTTTATACCACACTAGGCTATCTTTCAAAGGTTTTTTTTCTTTTTTCTTTTTGGAGGGCAGTTGGGGTTAAGTGACTTGCCCAAGATCACACATCTAGTTTTTGTGTTAAATGTCCGAGGCCGCATTTGAACTCAGGTCCTCCTGACTCCAGGGCCAGTGCTCTATTCACTGTACCACCTAGCCACCCCATCTTTCAAAGGTTTTGAGATCTACGGGTCTGAGTTCAGAGCTTACTGGTTTCCTTGTAGCTGGGTCTGCTTTCATCCAGGCCCACTCAAGATTACATGTAAGGACTGGGCCTGCACACTGAAGTGCCTGAGTGCTCCTGTGAAGGAATGTGCAAGGAAAACATTCTCCACTGTCATCCAACAACAGCTAGAGGTCCCTTCTTCCTTGCAGGACCTACCGATTCTTCAGGCAGCAGAAATAATCAGGCACATTGACTATCCCCTTTCTTCCTTTGGTGGACATTGAGCATTTTAGATGGTTCTGATGCCATTTTCTCCAAGATCTTTTCTGGGCCAATGTGAGCAGTAATAGCAGAGGACAGCATTTGTTATAGAAAGGATCTCATCCAGACCTACAGGAACCTGACAACACCAGCTACTGCTGAAGCAGGGACCATGGTCTTCACTACATTGAATCGAAATACATTCTACAAAATCTACAAGGTACCCACATACTTATTCTAACATGCTCTGCTCATTAGAATAAGCTGCTTGAAGAGAGTCTCCCAAAATAAAGAGACAGGTGCTAGAGACAGGAATGAAACCAATGTAAGAGAGAGAGATGCCTACTCACCTTACAAAGAGATTCTGGGATATGCTTAAGGTCCAGCTGCAGTGTATTGCCAATAATGGGGAGGGGAACAGGACCAGGGGGAAGCTTTCCTCTTCCAAAGCCCTTTCTCCATGATAAAATGAGAAGCAGAAAGGAGATACAGAGCAGTAAACCAAGAGCGGTGACCACAGATGGATCCATTGACACTCTTCCTTACTACTAATGCAATAGAAGGCTAAGAGTCCAAAGCAGCAAATATGAGTTATATATTAGTTAATAATACCCTGGTATGCTGAGTAGCTTCCAATGGACTTTGGCCGGCCCCTAAGATAAAGAGAACCGTACTCTTTTTTTTGTATTAGTGTATTTTAAGTTATCTCGAGCCATTCAATTTGTTGTTTAAAGTTTTAGATGCATTTTTTTCCTCAAACACCACTGTTATTTCCAAATATGACCAAAGCTTCCCCCTACAATCAATACTTCTAACAAATATTAAACAAAACCAATGATTCTTGGAGTTAGACAGCCATGTCAAATTCCATAGCACCTTACCACCCTGCTGAGAGGAGGTATTTCTCAATCTGTTCCACCATTGAGGGTGCTTTTACAACATAAAAAAACTTTATTGACCCATCATTTTTTGTCCTTCATTCTTGAAGAGGACCATGACATCAGGGAGGTGATGCCATGAATTACAAGTGAATTGGATTTAAGTGAGGGAGGATTGTACACAATCAATAGCCACACTTTCTCCTCCAGAGTCTTCTGGATCAACTTGCAAGATATAGATCAGGTTGACTGGATACGAACCCAGACACACTGGGACACCTTGGACTTTTTAAGTTAAAGTCTTTCCCCAGTCTCACGGAAAGGACTTCTTAGACCCAGCAAATCTTCATTCAAGAAAATTTGAGTTGTTGAAGAAGAAGAGAGTAATTGTGGGTTCCTTCTTTGCCACAATGTTTAATATTCACAAAGAACACCACTGAGGCACTTCATGTGCACCTTCATTTTTAAACAGAAACCAGTAGACCCTTAGAACACAGAAGGCATAATTAATTTGTAAGAGATCAAAGTGGGCATGGAAAAAGAGTGTGGGCCATATCAGGTGCTCATTGTGCAGTTTTATTATGTGAATAAGAGACAGATATATGACCACAAAGGCCAGGGCCCACATTTTTCTTAAATATCTGCAAAATACAAAGCTCACTGTGCTGATGTTCCCTTTGAGGTTTCCTGCTTTACAAATAAAAGACAGTAAGATCTCAATCTGAAAAAGCAAGCAAGTCATGGCAGCTGAGAAAAGGCACTAGAGTTTAAAGTTTTGAAAATTCCCATCAAAGATAATATAAAACATTATTCCCTGTTGAACTTTATCTGATATTTTTTACCAGAATATCCTACTGTCACTTTGTGTAACCCCATTCCCAGATGCTTCTGGAGATAGGTTTCCTTGACCCATTCATTGTAGTTATACTATTAGTTTCCATTAAAAATGCAGAATTACTAAAAAAGCTTTTGTAAATTCAGCAATGCTTTTAAGTTAATTTGAATTTTATGAATTAAACATAACTACAGCTTTGAAAAATTAACCTATATAAGTTTTAAAAATATTCTTTCAATATACTTTGCTTATTTTAGTACATCATATGTTTTTAAATGAAAATGTTTGGGGTGCATTTTGATCCATGGGGCTCTTGCAATTGCTCCATGATGGACAGGTTGGGAAACAATGACCTGGAGCAAATTATCAAAGGAGACCATAATTGATAATAAAACCCATCCTTCTCTGAGAAAAATGGTCCCTCAGTTCAAGGGTCATTTTTTTTGGTATGGGGCAAGCTTCCCTTTTTTATAGTTAATGAAAGTAGTAGGTAAGGGAAGAAGAAAAAAGAACTCTTGTCTAAAAATTCTCCTTAATGAGTTTAATGCTGAATCATGAAATGATTACAAAATGTAGGTATCAGGTGCTTATTGCATACATAATGGAGAGAGTTGTAACACTGGTGATTTCTGTAGGTTTAGACGATTGCTAAAATGTTTAGCACCTAGAATCTCCAGGAAAACAATGAATATATAGCAATGTTTAAGTTTAAGGTTTAATATTAACATTTTCTCCTTTACTTCCTTAAGTCTACACAATCAGTAAGACAACAACAGTTCACACCCTTATTTGTAACATTTGCTACAAAGGCTCACATTGAAATTTAAGAATGAGATCTCATGAGATGGTACAAGCTGGATCAAGCAACTGTTCAGTCATTTCAGAGGTCTCCAACACTTTGGGACCCCATTTGGAGTTTTCTTGACACAGACACCAGAGTGGTTGTCTATTTCCTTCTCCAGCTCATTTTACAGTTGAGGAAACTGAGGCAAACAGGATTAAGTGACTTGTCCAGGGTTGCACAGCAAGTCTCTGAGGCTGAATCTAATCTCTAGTCTTCCTGACACTAGACCCAGTGCTCTATCCACTGTGCCACCTAGCTGCCTTGGATCCACCATACTCTTGGTCATATTCTACATAACTTCAAAAGTCATTCCCTCTTCTAACCTTCTGTGATTTAAATTTCAGAGGAAGCCCCAGGTAGGTACAGAATGATGTACGGGAAGTAGGCACTAAACAAAACAAAGAGATACAGAGAAAGAAAAAGCCTGTTCTGCACTAGACTTAAATCAATTGTTGAGACACTTGTGGGCCATAAAATATTTAACAAAGAATTGTACCCAAACATAAAAATGAATAAATAAGAATGAAACATTGATTCAAATGCGCAAGGGAACCCTTCCACTTACAGGAGCAATACCCAGTGAGGAATGTCTTTGTAGGCTGAGCTTTCTCTGGCAGGCAGGAAGTCATACCAGTGTATACCTAGTCATACCTAGTCCTCTATACCTCTCCTAAGGAGAACTTCCTGACTCCTTTTAAGAGGAACTAATCCAAAAGGGACAAAACTGCCCCCAGAGGAGTCTTTTCTATGGAGTTCCCACTGCAGATGAGTAGTCAATCAAAAGAGACAAGTTAAATGAAATAGAAACAGTCAGAACACATGCTCATCCTCCAAAGTAAAAAGTGGAATCTTCACTTTGCACAGAAGCATGTTCTCCCAGGACTGGGCTCTTACTGGCCAATCTACCATTGCACCTTCCCAGGACCTCCTCACCACCATTTAAAAACTTTGCTGTCCTTGACATATAAGCCATTGAGTGTTCTGAAGAGATTTCCCATGTTCTCAACCCATAACTGTTTCCTAGGATCTGAGGGAAGTATAAATTCTCTTTCTTGAATGCTTTCTCCCAGTGCTGTAAGAGTCTCAAAACAGTCAATATGTCCCAGAACTTAAACAGTCCTTCATGTCTCTTTGGAAAATGTTAATTGTCATATATGTAGTTATATAGATTCAACTGGGGGTTAGGGTGCAGAATAAGATAAACAACTGGTTAACTTGATTTTTTAAAAAGGAAATAAGAAAATAAATTACTAGTATCAAAAGGAAAAGGGAGAATTCATCACCAATGAAGATAAAATTAAAAGTATTTGTTAGCATGTAATTTGCCAAATGATGTGCCCACAAACTTAACAATCTAAATGAAATAGAGGAACATTTTTAAAATATTAGATATCCAGATTAACAAAAGAGGAAATAGAATTCTCAAATAATCCTTTCTTACGGATTTCACCATGCTATCCATAAATTCCCTAAGGAAATAATCCATGGGACCAGATGGATTGACAAGGGAATTCTATCAAAATTTAAAGAACAATTAACTACAATACTCTATGAATCATTTTGGGAAAAAGCAAAGAGTCCTACCAAATTCCTTTTACAACAAAAATATGGTACTGATACCTAAACTAGGAAGAACAGAAACACAGAAAGAAAATAATAGACTATTTCCCTAATGAATATTCATGCAAAAATTATAAATAAAACATTAATAAGGAAATTACAGCAAACTATGACCATGTGGGATTTGTACCAGGGAGACAAAGCTACTTTAATATTAGATAAATTATCGTAACGGACTATATCAAGAACAGTAAAATTTATATTATTATCTCAATAGATGCAAAAAAAAGCTTTTGACAAGATACAACACTGATTCCTATTAAAAACACTATAATGCATAGGAAAAAGTGGAGGTTTCCTTAAAATTATAAGTAGTATCTATTTAAACCATCAGCAAGTATTATCTGTAAAGGGGATGAACTAGAAATTTTCTCCAAAAGATCAGGGGTAAGGCAGAGATGTCACTGTCATTTAATATTGTACAAGAAGTTTGAGTTATAGCAACAAGAGAAGAAAAAGAATTAAAGGAAGTAGAATAGACAATGAGGAAACAAAACTATGACTCTTTGCACATGATATGATGGTATACTTAGAGGATCCTAGAGAATCAACTAAAAATGAGTTGACATAATTAGCAAGTTCACCAAAGTTGCAGGATATTTAAAAAAAAACCTACAAAGATCATCAGTATTTCTATATATTACAGACAAAGTCCAGCAGGAAGAGACAGAAAGATAAATTTCATTTAAAATACCTGCTGACAATATAAAATACTTAGGGTAGTCTACTCGCCAGGACAAATTCAGGAACTATCTGAACACAATTACAAAACTACCTGGACTGGAACTTGAAAGGGTGAGAGTAAACACAAGGGAATTTTCAATTAAATATTAACAAACAATGATTTCAAAACAGAGAGCAGCAAAGTTTGTTGTTTCAATCCCCTGTATTTCAATGAACCCAAGAAATGATTACCTGAGAAATCCAAAAGAAAAAGAAGTTTGGGGGGAGAGGGAATAAGCATTTATATAGCACCTGCTAGGTACCAGACATAGTACCAAGGGCTATACAAATATCACCTAATTGCATTCTCTCAACAGTTTTATAAGACAGGTGATGTTGTTCCCACTTTACAGTTGAGGAAACTGAGGTTATGTCACTTGGCCAGAGTCACAAAGCTAGTAAATGGTTCAGGTCTTCCCACCTCCAGGCCCAGTGCTCTACCCACAGCACCACCTTAATGGCTGCCTATCTGCTAGAATAATACAGCTTGTAAGTGTCTGAATTCTGTTTCTCTCTGTCACTTTGAGGGTGCTGTAGTGCTAAAATTTATTTGGAATCATTTTTTACAGGAATTGGAGGTGACTGGAGTGGGAGTTCAAGCAAGTTGCTGCTTTTACTCCACCATCTTTGCTCTACCCCATAAAGCTCTGAATTCTACAAGGATTATCAAGCTTGTATTTCAGATCCTAAGTGGATCAGTGTTGGAAAAATAGTGTGCGGTTCCTAATGTATAGTACATGAGACCCATGGCATTCTGGAAACACGGCTACACTTCTGGAAACCTTTGTCTGGCATGTTCAGGCCTCTGGACATGCAGCCTTTGTGGCACCTGAGAAGGCTGGTGTTTGGAAAATGAGATACTCCAAGTGAAAGCTCTGTGCTGTGTAGAGAGCTCCACTATTGTCTCCAGCTGCCCCTTATCTTGGAACGCAAGAGCCCAGCTCCACATTTACTATATGTATTGCTTAACTTAGCCATGAACAAGGGATATAAGGGGAATTGGGGGACTGCAACAGAGGGGAGTAATGTAAACAGCATATGTGCCATAATAAAGGAATTCAGTTCTCCATCTCCACGGGCTCCTGACTCTTATTCCAAGAACACAGCTGGCCGTGTTCAATACACATGTGGAAGAACCTAGAAGGGTAAGTGACCAGCTGCTTTCACATTGCCATAAGAGGTCAGGACTCCAACAATATAACCCCAGGAGTCCTCCTGCTGGGTAATTTGTATCTTGTGTATGTGTTTCCTTTATCTTTGTAAAAACTGGCTGTATAGCGTATGTCAGTCAATTGACATTTATTAAGTACCTACAATGTGAGAAACATTTCTATGTGTCGGGGATACGAAAAGAGGCTAAAGACAGCCCCTGCAGTCAAGAAGCTTACAGTCTAGTGGGGGAGACAAGAACCATGTAGAAACAAGCTACAAACAGAATAAAAAGAAAATAATCAAAACAGGGAAGGTACCAGAATTCAAAAGGGTCTGGAAAAGCTTCCTGAAAAAAATGGGATTTTGCATCTGGTATCATACTTTGTGCCAGTTGGCACTGAAAGGAAACCAATAGGTAGTGATTAGAAGGGAGAACAGTCTAAGCATGGGAAACAGCCAGGGAAAAGGCCCAGAGACAAGAGATGGAGCATCTTTATTTGTGGAAGTCAAGAGGCCAATGCCCTTATATGAGAGGATCTGAAGAGAAAAAGACAGGAAAGAAAGAAGGGGATTAGGTTATGAAGGGCCTTCAATGCCAAAGAGAGGATTTTACATTTCATCCTAGAGGAGATAGGAAGTCACTGGAGTCTATTGAATAGAAGTGACATTATCAGATCTGCACTTCAGGAAAACTACTGTGGTGGCTGAATGGAGGATGGACTGGAGCAGAGAGAGACTTGAGGCAGGCAAATCCACTACCAGGTTATTGCAATAGTCCAAGCATAGCAAGTTGAGGCACCTAGAAAGGGAACCTAGGAAAATTGTGTTGCCCTGTAGATCAATATGGAAGTTAGGAAGAGGTGAAGAGTTTTGGGGGAAAAGGTAATGAGTTCAATTTTGGACATGTTGAGATTAAGACATATGAAAGGCAATGGGAGATCAGAGATTGGAGGTCAGCAGGGAGATTGGGGTAGAAGAGGTAGATTTGAAAATTATCAACATAGAAGTGGTAATTAAACCCATGGGAGCTGATGAAATCACCAAATGAAGTAGGATAGATGGGGAAACACCTTGTAGGTGTCATCTGGGACACATACAGTTTAACAGTGTTCTCTGGAAAAGAACCCATTGAAGGAGACTGAGGAGCAGCAGATTAGTAGGAGAACCAAGAATGGTGTCTTGAAACTCAAGAGACAAGACAGTATTAAGGAGAAGAAGGAGATTAATCGTATCAAAGATTTCAAAGAAGTTGAGAGTTAGGACGGAGAAAAGGCCATTGGATTTGACAGGTGAAATCATGGAGAACTTTGGAGAGAGTAATTTTGGTAGAACAATGAAGTTGGAAGCCAGATTGTAATGGTTAAGAAAAAGAGAAGAAAGAAAATGGAGGTATCTATTGAAGACAGAGTTTTCAAGGAGTTTAGTGGCAAAGGCTGAAAGAGGAATAGGAGGATCATTAGCAGGGATGGAATAATCAAGTGATGATTGTTTGAGGTTGAGAGAGATGTGGGCATGTTTATAGTAATAGAGGAGCCAGTGGAGTGGGGGAGACTTGGCATGAAAGAGGCAAAAATCTGTTGAAAGAGGTGGGATGGAACAAGATCATTCATACAGGTAAAGAGGGATTAGTCTTGGAAAGGAGTGAGATCACTTCTACATTGAGACAGGGATGAAGCAAATAGTGGGAGACATGTGAGCGATACTGTGCTTACAAGCCTGGTGTCCTTTAAGTCCCAAGTAAAATACCACTTTTAGAGAAAGTCTTTCAGTCTCCCTCTTAATTCCCCATGCTTAGACTTAGCTGTTCCCCATGCTTAGACTGTTCTCCCTTCTAATCTTAATACTAGTGCCTTCTTTCTGTCAACTGTTCCCTACTTATTTTGAAGATAACATATTTGGTTATTTGTTTCCATGTTGACTCCCTGGTAGATCAAGAGCTCTTTAGAGAGGTTCCCATCCTTTGCCTCTTTTTGTTTCCCCAGTGCTTTCTGGCACATAGTAAACACTTAACAAAAGTTTATGGATTGTGATGAGGAAAAGTAGAGAAGAGAATTTGTGGTGAATATCCTCAATTCTTTCTGTAAAAAGAAGAGGCCAGGTTCTCAGTTGAAAAGGTGGAGGGAAGAGAAGCCATGGGAAATTGAAGGAGGGATGAAAAGGTTTAGAAGAATTGCTGTGGGGAGTGGGACAGTGATATGATAAAGGGGCCATATAAGGATTGGCTAGCAACAGTGCAGGGCCCAGTGCAAGGCCCAGGTGAGATTTTGTAACATAAATTTGCAGTGGACCTGATCAGATTGGTCATGTGATTTTCTCCACCTTCATTCAGCAGCATTATGTGGAGGAGCATAGGTGATGTAGTGAGAATGATCCAAGGCAGAGTCCTGGAAGGATAAATCAATCAAACATTAACAAAGGTGGGAATAGAAAAAGAGTCAAAAGACAATCAGCAAAATAATGGGTGGAGGGACTCAATGTGACAGTAAAGAGATGAACTGGTTCACCAAGGGATCAAGACTGAGAAAAAGAAAGTATAGTTAATACAGGGGTGATGGCCAAAGAAAGAAATGGAAGGGGGGGCAGAGCCAAGATGGCGGCATAGAAGCAGCAAGGTCCCGCAGCTCCCAAACAACCACCATAAACACCCATAAAATATGACCCCAGACAAAATCTAGGACTCTCAGACTCACAAAAATACAGAAAACACATCTTTTGTTGAAGGCAGCTGAGCAGCAGGGGCTCATCTCAGTGGTCCGGGAGCCGAGGCCGGCCCAACCTGAAGCGGAGACCACGGACAGGCCCGGGGCAGTGGGAAGGAGCCGAGCTGAGCTGAGGCACTCAGCAGCCAGTCTGCAGGAAAGAAGATCTACAACCTCCAGCAATTCCACATCTACCAAGGCAAGAAAAACAGGGATTAGAGAGGGGCAGCACAGCAGGAGGGGCTTATACAGCAGGCCGGCAGGCCAGGAGGCGAGATCAGCCCAGCACAAAACCTCAAAACAGCCAGACCAGTCCCCAGGGCAGTCAGGAGAAGCCGTGCCTCCCAAGCTGCAGCTTCAGTCTACTTCAAGATCAGAGAAGATCTATTGCACCTGAGGGGAACTTCACATCCAGCAAACCAGGATCAAAGATGTTCAGTGAAAGTGAAACTTTGAAACTTAATTTGGGGGAGGAAAAGCAGTTTGGCCAATCTACCCCCAGGGCAAGGAAGCAGTGGTGGAAGGACAGGAACTACTGTAACCAGCAGCTCCCCTTCTGGGCTTCTTCAGAGCCGCTGGCCTGCAGATTCTGCAGGGGTGGGGGGAGCTGAATCAATTGATCAGGGCCAAGTGCTCTTGTGTTGAGCTGCCTGGATCCAGATCGTGGTCTTGGGTGGTGGTCCTGGAGTGCACTTTCAGCAAGTCAAAGCTAGGAGGACTTGCAACACCCCCCTAATAGCTCTGGCAGCTGGGAAAAACCCAGCAATTTGGAAC
>JAQQSW010010793.1:0-12910 GCA_028646575.1 Pseudocheirus occidentalis
CATGCTATCATTCTTTTCGATGTTTGGCTTTTGTTTCTCTTTTCTCATTGTTCACTCCATTGACTATAGCACCTATTCAATCAGACTGGTGTGCAATGTGGAGGAGTTTGCAGATCCTGTACATGGTTGTATGCCACCATGGCAGGGGTGGGGGGTGGGCAGGAAGGGGAGAGAGATCGGAAACTCAAGTGATTCTGGAACTGAATCTTGTAACCTAAAGGTAGACAAATAAGTCAATTTAAAAAAATCTTCTATTCTACTTTCTCTATGGTTATTTTAGAGATGACCAAGCAGAAAAGATTCCTTTTCTTCTAAATATGTCATGTGTTTTCTCTGGAATCTGGTTATCCTCCCTCTCTGACACCGGAAACTCTCCCTTATTCAGGGAATCTTCCTATTTTCTTTCCCTAATTCAAAACCAAAAAAAAATGTTACTCTAATAGGTAGAGGTTTTGAGATAGTGTTAAGTAGGAAAGTAATTTTCCCTTAATGATTTTACTAAAGAGGTTAAAATATATTTTGTTTTAAGAGAAAGAAAATTCATCAAAAGATGTTAAATGAAAGGGGTGCTTTCCTTACTGTCTTTTGATCTGTACTGAAAACTTTGTTGCCCAACTCTCATCCCCCCACCCCACCCAACTCATCTTTCCAGGGGGTTTATTGTAGCATTTGGTACCCAACTGAGGCCAGAGCAGGGGAAGGGGCAATCAGTGAGAGGGAAATGGCAAGCACCCTTAGAGACAGTGGTTCAGTGTTACTAACACCAACACCAAGCCAAATGGGTTTGGTTTCTCAGTGAGAGGATGAGTGACTTCCAGTCAACCCCCGGTCTGTGAACCTTGTGAGGAGAGGTCCACATGTTCTAGGAACTCAAAGAGGAATAGGTTTCCTTTTGAGAAGAGGTTTAATTCTTTTGGTCCTTTTTCCTTTCTTTATTGTTTTTGGGTTGGTGATGGCCTTTTGCAAGCATCAAGACAGTTGAATAGCTTGTAAAATGATATTTGTTAAATTGTATGGCCATCTATTTGAAAGAATGGAAGAGTGTTGAGGATCAGACGTAACTATGAACTATGCCACCACATAGACTCTTCCTGAGATACTTTAGTAACAAGGCACTGGGGAAAATGTCAGAAAAGGACAATAATGAACCTCTTCAAGTAACTCCAGAGACATCCAAAATTTGGAACCATGGACTTTGCCAAAATTACTACAGTGTTGCTGAGGTTAACAAAATGCTCTGGGTTGCTGAGAATTGAGTTGCTCTGAGTTGCTCAGAAAAAGAGTTTAAGACAGTAATTACAGAACAAGCAGACTTCACAACTGAACCAATCAAGTAGAGGTATGAATTGGTGTGAACAGGTTTAGACACCTCTATTGAATCAAATAAACAAGCAAAGTACAAACTCTGCACTAAAAAAATATCAAAGGAGTCAAATATTTTTGAGCCAAGGATAAAAGCAGATGGTGTCACACAGGAAATTACCTGTGGTTAGTTGAGAAGAGTCCATTACACCCTATGGAGCTCTGATAAAAACAGCTAGCCTGTTTGGAATCCAGGGTTTCCAATAGTGGATAAGCGTAGAAATGGACCAAACTTCTAAAAGGACTTTTCTTGGGGTGAGAAGTGAGAGTCTCTAGTACCCCACTTTGATCAGAAGGTGACTGTGTGAACTTAGAAAGGTCAGAATATTTTCACTTCCCATCATCCTGGCAGGATTCACAAAACAGCATGGCTAATTGCAACATATATTCCTGAAGCTGGGGGCCAACTAGAGAGACTGAGGAAAGGATCCTATAAAGGAGCCTAGAAGAAAGCTATACTTAAAAGAAACTACATGAAGACCCCATAAAATGAGAAAAAGAAATCTCAATAACTTGGAGCCATTGGTTTACTCATCTGGTTTTCTTGTTGGTGGAAATTAGGGTTAAGTGACTTGCCCAGGGTCAAATATCTAGTGCCTGAGATTGAATTTGAACTCAGGTCTTTCTGACTCTAGGGCTGGTGGTCTAGTCACTGTACCCTCTAATTGCCCCTTATTGGTTCACTGATGTAACATATGCTCTCTAAGCTTGAATCTACTTTCCCTTGAATTCTGTATGTATTTGTGGGAGAGTGGGTCTTTTTGTACTAAATGTTATTATACCATCTTGGCAAATGTCTTTAATTAGAAGCTAATTCATTTGGCCTGGCTAATTGACATCAAATGAATAATCAAGGGGGATTTCAGCAGTGAGGAATCCTGAGTGATAGAGAACTCTTCTCCCCACAGCCCCTCAGAATTACCCCTAGAACTGCTGTCCTTTGGGAATCTGGTCTGTCAGTGCTGATGGCACTTGAAATAGTGAGTCCAGATCCTGTGATACATGATGATGCCACCCAACAAACTAAATGAGGAAAAAGATTAAAGTGAGATATTTTCTGAATGAACTTTAAAAATGAGGATCTTTTTCATCTCTGTAACTCCTACCTTATTAACTATAATTATAACCTTTCCAAAATGCATTGTAGATGAGCTTTTATTCACAAAGTGTCAAAGACTACTTTGAAAATATTTAGCACCTGCATGCCCCATGGGTTTTGGAGTATGTGCCCACAAAGTCACAAAGGCCAATCAGAAACTCATTACTTCAGGTGAGAGAGCAAGAAAGTAGCTGTGAATGAAACCGTGTGACAAGATGTTAGAGATGAGTTTTCTTGTCTCTAACTAGAGGACTCAAATGAACAAGAAAAAAAGGGAAGAAGAAAAAAAAGGCAAAGAGACAGAGAGGAGAAATTGGGCAGCGTATGGTTCCCTAAGTAAAGCATTTTAGAACATCCACAAGTCCCCCTATTTTCTTGCACCTTCTCTGACTTTTCTAGGTTGTCTGGTAAATTTCAGTTAGAAAGGATGTTATTAGTCATTTAGGATAGTTGGATTCAGAGTTGAAAGAGAATTTTAGTAAGTGATTTCATACTCTGTTTTACAGATGAGGAAACTGAGGCGAAGATTACATGGACTGTAGCAGGACTGAAGTTCAAAACCAGGGCCCAGCACTATAAATTCAATGCTAGAACAGGGACAAGAATTGCTTCATTTCTACCAGCAGTGTATTAATGTCTCTGTTTTCCCGGAGCCCCTCCAACATTTGACATTTTCCTTTTTTGATCAATTTTGCTGATTGGTTCTTTTTTTTTAACCTTCTATGCCAAACCAAACAAATGGTCCTTTAAATATTTGGAAATAACTTATGTTCCCTCTAAGGCTTAATTTCTTTAGACTAAAGACCCCTTATCTCCTTCATTTGATCGTATAGTTTCTAATCCCTCTTATTCTCTCATTTGCCTCTTGAAGGATATGCTGAAATAATTCATTTCAATTCCATTAGCATCTATTAAACACCTCCTAAGTATAGAGCTCTATGGTACCTACTAAGTGAAACAGAAAACTTAGATAAGACACAGTCCCTGACTCATGTAACATATAGTTTGGGGTGCGGTAGGGGACAAAATAGAATGAATAAATAAATATTTCATAAGCTCTATAAGATGTAGAGCTGGAAGGGACATTAGACACTATCTAGTCTGAGCTCCTTGTTTTACAAATGAGGAAACGAAGGCCAAGGGTGGTTAAATGATTTGCCCGAAGTCCCTTAGGGAATACGAGTCAGAGGTAGCATTAGAACTCAGGTTCACTAAGTTTAGCTCCAGGGCTCTTTACATTGTACAATTCTGTTTCTCTAAAACCATAATACAAAGTAAAACATGAAAAGTCACTTGTATAGAGTCATTCTCCAAATTTGTGGGTGGGAATAAGAAAGTAAAAGAGCAAGAGCTGCTAGACCCAGAATTGTTATGTAACAGAAACTATGGGGAAAGCTTCAGGAAGAAGGAGGAGTTAATAGTGTAAAATGTCATTTTTTAAACGTCAAGGAAGATGAAAATAAAGGTCCATTTTCTTCTAAACATCTATTTTGTCCTTGTTTCTGATTCATCTTTCTTCCTCTCCAACTTAGCCAGCTCAGAACAAGCCATATATCCCTACACAAGCAAACCCTCCAGGATTTTTGGTATACTAAATTTCATGCATACTTTAAAAGCAAAAGAGTTTTAGGTGTCAATCAACAATGAGAGTTAAGGACAGATTGCCCTTTGAAAAATGCTATTTGTGGAGCAAAACTCACCTTTTTTTCCCCCATCCATGGTTGTTTCATTCTTAACATATGATTCCAAAATACTATAAATTACCTTTACTCATTGTAATAGTATTCAAGGGAAGCAATATATACTCAAATGCTATAGAAGAATATGCTTAGGAAAGGGATGCTGCTGTATGGTAAGAATGAAACACTGATTCTTCTTGAGAGTCCAGAGGCGTTGTAGTATGGTGGAAAGAATATGGAGGTAAGAAGCAAGAAATCTGAGTTCTAAGTCTATTCTGCTATTAACTAATTCACTATTTGACTTCACCAAATCCAAGAATCCCAAGAGGCAAAAGTAACCTTTGAGGATATTGAATCTAACCCATATATAGTTGGGAATCCTCTTTACAATAACCACAGTGTGATGAAGGGACAGGAGAAGTGAACCCATTACTTCTGAGAGTACCTGTTTCACTTTTGCTTAGTTCCTATTATTAGGCAGTTTTTCTTCACATTGAAACTAAACTTACTTCTCTGCAATTTCCATTCATTATTTTTATTCTACTTTCTAGGGCCAAGCAGAAGTTCAATCTTTCTTCCCTGTGACAACCCATCAAATACTCAAAGACGGACATCATATACCTGTCCACCCTAAAGTCTTATCTTCTCTAAGCTAAATGTTTCCAGATTCTTAAAATCAGATCATAGTCTCAAGATTCTTTAGTATTCTGGCCACCTTCCTCTGGGTACTCTTGAGTTTATCAATGTCTTTCCTAAATGTGGTACCTAGAACATTCCAAAAATGATCTTGGTAGAGCAGAGTATAGGCAAACATTGTTTATTTAATAGATGGCTTTTATTATTTCATCTGAAAACTGCTAGTTCACATCCTTTGACCATTTGTCAATCAGGGAATGACTTGTATTCTTATAAATTTAACTGAATTCTCTATATATTTGAAAAATGAGGCCTTTATCAGAGGAACTTGCTGTAAACAGTTATGGTTACACAGTTATGGTTACTGTACATTTCTCTCCATACTGCTTCCCCCTCCCATTTGTCATATGTTTTTGCTCTCTCCTTTTGCCTCATCCATCCTCAAAAATGTTTTACTTCTGACTATTGCCTCCCCCAATCTACCCTTTCTTTTATCGGTCTCAGCCCTTTACACTACCCCCACCCCACACACTTCTCTTAACCCCGTCCCCTCCTACTTTCCTATTGGGTAAGATAGATTTCTATACCCAATTGAGTGTGCATGTTATTCCCTCTTTGAGCCAGTTCCAATGAGAGGAGTAAGGTTTAAGCACTGTGCCCTACCTCCCTCATCTTCCCCTCCACTGTAAAAGTTATTTCATACCTCTTTTATGTGAGATAATTTACTCTGTTCTACCTCTCTCTCCTCTTCTCCCAGTGCAATCCTCTTTCTTATCCCTTAAATTTTTTTTAGATAATCATCCCATCATATTCAGTTCACACCCCAGTCCTCTGTCTATGTATATTTCTTCTAACTGTCCCAATAATAAGAAAGTTCTTAGGAGTTAACAAATATCATCATCATGTAAGAATGTAAACAGTTTAACTTTATTGAATCCCTTATAATTTCTTATTACTGTTTACCTTTTTATGCTTTTCTTGAGTCTTGTGTTTGAAAGTCAAAATTGAGCTCTGCTCTTTGCATCAGGAATGCTTGAAAGTTCTCTTTCATTGAGTGCCTATTTCAAATCACTGTATTCTCATGTTAAATTCTGGATGAAGATGAAGCATGGCAAATGAGCATTGGACTTGGAAGCAGAAAGACCTGAGTTCAGAGCATACCTCAAACATGCCAGCTCTGTGATCCTGAGCAATTCACTTAATTTCTCTGGGTCTCGGAAGCTGGACCAGATGGCCTTTGAGTACCTTCCATCTCTTGTCTAAGATCCTATGATCTATTTTTCATCTCTTACTCCATTTGGCCAAGTTCCCTCCCAATTCTAAACCTATGATCCTCTGATACTATAAACAGAGCCTTCTCATGCCAAGTTAGTTTTAAGTAAAGTTTGTTGGTCAACTAGGTTTAGAAGGACTAATTCACCCAACTGCAACTCAAATACTATTCCTCTTCCCATCCATTGTATTTGCCAAAAACAAATACAACATGATCATTTGGGTGCCACGTTCACAGCAGCAGTTGAGATTGTGCCAATGCTTCCTCGTTCAGTTTCTGTGAAGTGATGACTTATTAGGCAACTCATCCATCCCGAGTGGAAAGAATGCCTTTTGAAAAGAGAAAACAAATGAATTGCCACATTTCCCTCAAACCAACCACCACTTCTCATGCCAGAGAAGAGCAAACCTAGCTAAAGAGGAGGCAAGAGTCTTAAAATGGATGGATTCAAAAACTTAATGAGGGAGTTTTAAAGTAAAGAAGACACACAGAAAAAAACCCTGTTCTATTCAAGGAGTTAAAAAATACATTTAGTGAGGCCAGAGGGGACCAGTGGGAAACTAAATGGCATTGTTCTTGGCCAGAAGCCAGGCTTTGTACATTGCTTTTCAATAGCCACAGGGAACAACTCAAAGAGTACATTTGCAATAGCAGCCACATCACATGGCTGAGCTCTGTGATGCCTCCCTATTGAGACCAAAATAAAAAAACCCCAAAACCAAAAAAAAACCCCACCCAAAACCTTATGAAGCTAGAAGGAATTTATTGCCCTCATGATAACCATAGAGTAATTTTAACCTTTTAGAAGGCTGATAGGTCTTTAGCCTCAACAAAACTCCTCTAGAACCAGGATAAATTTAAGGGAAAAGATTTTAATTTCTTCTCTTTGGCATCTTTTACAGTTTGATTTTCACCAGCCATGCCTGGGAAGGTGGCAGACTTCCTTCCTTTGTTCCTTCATTGTCTTCATGGAGCCAGGTATTTGGACTTGTCTTTGTCATTCAGATTTACTCCTGCTGACACTCAGTTCAGATCTGGCTCTGGGCAGGATGCACTTAAGAGGCCCTGCTGTAGGAAGCAAAGGTCTGAGTACTGAACTCGGTAATTCTTGCTGGTTCCTTGTGCCTATTACACCATCATTTCCTGTAAAAGTCTGCCCCTTGTCAAGAGTCTTACCTCTTGCTGCCTAGATTCTTGGTTTTTGTTCTTTGGTCTCTAAGTTTCAGGTCCCATCTCTTCTTTAGCTGAGACCACTGGTCAAGAGACCAGGATCCTTGCATGAAATTGGTTATTAGCCTGCTGTGTATAACCTGGGGCAAGTCACTTAGCTTTTTGGAGCCTTATTTACTCATCTGTAAAATAGGGGCTCAGACTAGAATATGTTTTTATCCTAAGGTCAATGGAATTTTTAAAATATTTCTGGTCAGTCAATAAGCACCTACTATGCGTTAGGCTCTGTGCTAAGCATTGGGAATAAAAAGAAATTAAAAAACAAAAAGACTGTCCCTTCCCTTCAGTAGCTCATAGTCTAACGGGGGAGATAATGTGAAAACAACTATCTACAAGCAGGCCATTTGCAGTTTAAATAGGAAATAATTAATGGAGAGAAGGAATGAAAAGACGATAAGAACATCTAGACTAGAAGGATTTTTAGCTTTTCTTCTAGCTCTAAAATTCTTTGAGTTTTGATCTCTTGCTGCTATGCTCATGGTTGCTCTTATCTGCCTTTGCTAATTTGGGACATTCCTCACTAGCTCTACAGACTTATGCTGGTCACCCATCCCCTCTGTTACCTACATTTCCTTGCTAAGTAGAAGGTGGCTTCAGTCAAGACCTCACCTACACCACCAATGGGGTGCATCATTAAGCATGCTCATCCCCGTGACTGGAATGCTCCCCTCTTCATCTCTGTCTCTTGGCTTCCTTGGTTTCCTTCAAGGCCCAAGTAAAATTCCACCTTCTACAAGAATCCTTTCCCAATCCCTCCTTGCCTCTATGGATTATTTCCTATTTATCTTGGATATAGCTAGTTTGTACATAGTTATTTACATATTGTCTCCCTCATTAGACTGTAAGCTCTCAGAAGGCAATGACTTTCTTTTGCCTTTCTTTGTTTCCTCAGCAATTGGCACAGTTCCTTGCACATAGTAGGTACTTAATAAATGCTGACTAACTGACTGACTAACTGGTGTCAAACTTATTACTAACAACCTTATTATAAGCAGGGTAAAAAGAAGAGAGAGCTATCCGTGGTTACTATAGAAGAGTAGGGGGTGCTGGTAATGGGAAATAGTGGTTATACAGGAGGTGGGGGGCATGAGTCAAGCTCATTTCCCTTCTCCTGACTCACAGTTAGGTGCTAAAAGAAATCAGTTTGAGGCCAAGTAACAAGAGAAACATAAATTAACAGTATGACATTGAGTCTTAACACTGGGCTGTTTCAGAACATTGATGCTATCTGTCACCCGATGAATCATTAGAACACATGTTAAAGGCATTTCTAGTAAGATCAAATGATAGATTTGGAACTTCCCCAGGAGGCTAATTGAGAGAGCAGTTACAGGTTTTCAAGAAGAAAATGGGGCTGAGAACAAGTTCTGCTGCTTTTTGTTAGAAACTTGTGTGTGCAGATATTGTACAAGGAGTACAACAGGACTGCTTTGGGGAGCTGCCCTTTCAATCCATTTGCAGCAAGGTTTTGTTCTCTTTCCTCTTCAGTGGACTTTTGGCCTTTCGCTATTTTTAATTTGGAGGAAGTGCCTTATGCAGTGTTACATGCAGTGTGGTTTGCACAAGGTTTTATTACACCAACTGTAGTTATGTGTCATCTAGGGACCATCGGCTATCTTTTTGTTACCCGGTAAAAAATAGGGGAAAAATTATTCTAGAATGTTTATCATCGTGGCTACCATTCTGGACTGGGAAATAGACTTTTTTAGCCTTTGTTCTTTGGTCTCCTAGCTTCAGGTCCTCATTCTTTTCTTATCTGAGATGACTTGTCAAGAAACCTGGGTCCTGGTACCAAATCATTCATTATTTAACAACATGATTTTGGGCCAGTCTCTTAGCATTTCTGAGGCTTAATTTATTCATCTGAAAAATGGGGGCTCAGACTAGAATAGCAATTCTTACCTTGGGGTCAGTGAATTTAGCCATGCTTTGTGTCTTCCTTTTCAGGGGAAATAGGTCAATTTAAAAAATTATATACTTTCCATGTGTAAGGCAAGAGGTAGCATGGTATAGTAGAGAGAGAAGGTCCAAGGGTCAGATAGATACAGGTTCAAGTCCCACACTTAACACATACTGACTGTGTGAACTTAAGCAAGTCATTTAACCTTTAAACCCTATCAGGAAACTCTCTAAGACTATAAAGTGGAGAAAAGATCCTGACCTGTATTGCTAGAAGGAGTTTCTCACCAGGGATTTTCCTGCTCTGATGTTGTGGGAGGCAGTGCACAGAGTATGGGGACCAGGTGGGGAGAACAGACTGCTCTTGCCCTACCAATCCAAAGACTTAAAGCGTTTATTACCTTCCTGCTCAAATGAAGTCAGGGATAAAAAAAGCTTCAGTTAATTGCATAGGAGTCTTTTATATGTGTATCCAGTTCTGGCTTGGTAGCTAATTGAAGAAGCCAGTTCCTCTCCATACAGTAAGTGGACATAAAATAATAATGGTATAATTTGTTGTTATTCATCCTTTGCCTTTGAACAGAACATCACGGGGTGATGTCTTGACTTGCTCATAAATCGGATTTAAGTAAGGCACGGTGGCACAAAGCTGTCAGCCTCTCATGTCCAGACTTACTGAAGTCCGGTGTTGAGACAAAAATCATGATGACTGACGATGACCTGGGAGCAGTGGATGACCTTGGTGTCTTTGATGTCTGGCCAAGCTTTGAATATTTCACAGCATGTGCCATTAGAACAAATTGTTCTCATTCATGCATTCTGCCAGAGGAAGTCTTCATATGTTTGAAGCAGACATTCCTAACTCACCCACAAGTTTGAAGGCTGTTGATTACACTCACCTTGGTTTAGTTCTCCTGCCAAGAGGGTTTTTACCAGGATGTGATGGCTGTGCATGTTAGATTTTCATGGAGCCACAAGTGAGAGGTGAGTGAAGGTAGACACCAGAGTGGATAAGCAGTCCTGAAAAGAGCTTGGCAAGCCCTCACTCTATACACTCCCATAGAATAATTATATGTGTTCTGACAGCCATAAGAAGGATTGCATCATGACAAGCTCACTACACATGCTTATAAGAGCTGGGCTATCATTGGTCAATCCCCTGTCACATACATTAAGAAATGTATGGTTTTAAAAGTTTGCACATAAAATAGAAATACTTACATTAGACTTTGGGTTTCAAGGGTTTAGAAAATACAATAGGAAAATGTTGGGGCAGTTAGGTGGCACATGAATAGAGCACCAGCCCTGGAGTCGGGAGGATATGAGTTCAAGTCCCACCTTGGACACCTGACACACTTACGAGTTGTGTGACCTTGGGCAATTTCCAACCCTAATTTCCTTGCCTTCTCCCCTCCAAGAAATAAAGAAAATGCTTTGCCTATTTAATTTACTGCTATGACTTCTCAGTACAGAGGAAATAGTTACAGCTTTTGCTCTAGGCCATTAACATTTTCAAAGCACATATTAACAATGAGAAAATCTAAACTACTGCTATAAGGGCTCTCCTGCTATCTATGTTAGAGCTATAGGTATAAGGTAAATTCTAAAGTACTATGCTTGGTAAAACTGACTTTCTAATCTCCCAAAGGGAAGAAATTAATGAACTATTTAAGCTTCATAGGAGCTCACTAGAACTTTTCTGGTGAGTACTGTGTAGGGATAAGGGCTGAGAAACTTACTCTTGCCCCCGTGCAAGCTCTTTCCCAAACCACTTCTCTCTAAACACAACCACATACTAAATTTTTGTTTTCAATATTTTATCTTATTTTCCCCTTTAATATAATAAACTTAGGCTACAATAGCCATTTGCATGTATTTACAAGCCCTCTAAAACCAGGGAATTAAATAGCTCTAAAAATACAATACTTTCCTTAATATTAAAAAAGTACCTAATTCTAACTCTTAGATTGAGGCTATGAATTAGCTATGAATTAGCCAAACAAATAAATGATGAAGATTGGATATATACTCTTTTGGAGAGAGTTAAGCAAAAGAAGAATCCGTTTCTCCTTTCCTGTAAATGGAGATGGAATCCAAAGACTACTGGAAGTAATGAAGTAACTTTGTAACTATTACAGTTGTGAAGGGGAACTGGGGAATTTCCTTTCTGTTTGGTTCTGCAATCTGGAATGTAAAATGGACCTGCCTTTCTTGCATGTGATTCTAAGGACGATTGGTTCATCTAATGAAATAGACTGAATGAAACTGGTTTTCATTCATGATGTTTAGTCAATTATCCAAAGAATGAAGTGCTCTGAATTCCTATTTGGCAAATCCTACATCTAAGGCTTAGACTTAGAGTCACTTTAAGCTATGTGTTGTCTCAGTACTATATAAATGCCCAAAGACAATTCTTACTTGGGTCTCTCTCCCAATAGACATCTGTTTGTAAATCACAGAATTTCAGAGTCAAAAGGGACTTCAGGAGTCAACTAGTTCAACTCATACCTGAAAATGGAATCCATATTTGTTTTTGTTTTTTTCTTTTTGGAGAGGGGAAGGTAGGGCAGTTGGGGTTAAGTGACTTGTCCAAGGTCACAGGGCTAGTTTTGTGTTAAGTGTCTGAGACCACATTTGAACTCAGGTCCTCCTTACTCCAGGGCTGGTGCTCTATTCGCTACGCCACCTAGCTGCCCCAAATTCATATTTGTTATATCCCCAGTAAGTTGTCATCTAGACTCTGAAGACTTCTAATGACATGCAACCCACTAGCTTCCAAGGCAGCCCATTCTACTTTGGGACAATTATAACTGTTAGGAAGTTTTTGTTGACATCAGGTCTAAATCTGGTTCTTGGCAATGTCTACTCATTGTTTCTGGCCCTACCCTCTTAATTTAAGATCTAATGCTTCCAAATGACAGCTCTTTAAATAGTTGAAGACAGCTGTCACATCCCTTCTGCATCTTCTCCAGGCGAAACATTCCATTTCTTTTAAAATTCTTTTCTTCTTGTGCTGTTATCTTTTTCCTCTCCTCTTTTATTTCACTTCTTCCCTCTTTCCACTTCTGCTTTATATCCTCCTTCTGTCAGTGGCGTCCATGGATATAACATAACTCTGAAGGAGTTATTAAAGGCTGAGCTCCATATAGCACAATTTACGCTGACTTTAAGCTCTCTGAGTTTTCCTTATCTATAAAAGAAGGGTAGGTGGATTAAATGTTTTCCAAAATTCCTTCCAGTGCTCACATCCTATGATTCTCTCATTCTATTCCTAGTGAGATGAAAAAGAACAACAGTAACGAATGTATGTATCAGTTGTCTATATATCTTGGATACCAAACACTTATTGAGAAATGACACAAAGGATTTCCCCTTCCCCCATTTCACTGCTTCCCTTCTTACCCTAGGTGCATTAATTCTATTTGTACAGAAGTTTTTCAGTTTCCTGGAATCAAAGTTATCTGTTTAATCTTTAGCAATTGTCTCTATCCTTTGGTTAAGAACACAGCTAGTATCCATAGCTATGAAAAGTAAATAGAAAGGCTTCTCTTCTAACTTTCTTTATGATATGGTCTTTATATTGTCATGTATCAATTTTGAATTTATTGTAGAATATGGTAGAGGATATCAGTTTAAGCTTAATTTCTGCCAGACTGCTTCCCAGTTTTCCTAGAAGTTTTTAATCAAACAGAGAGTTCTTTCCTAAGTAATTGATGTTTCTGGTTTACAAAA
>JAQQSW010010794.1:0-12910 GCA_028646575.1 Pseudocheirus occidentalis
TTAATCCCAACTCTCTTGCTCTCCGGAATATCATATTCCAGGCCCTTCGATCCCTCAGTGTAGAAGCTGCCAGATCCTGGGTTATCCTGATAGTGCTTCCGCAGTATTCAAATGGTTTTTTCTTGGCAGCCTGTAATATTTTCTCCTTGGTGTGGGGATTGTGGAACCTGGCAATAACATTTCTAGGAGTTTTCTTCTGGGGATCTTTTTCAAGAGGTGATCAGTGAATTCTTTCAAATTCTATTTTGCCCTCTGGTTCTAAAATATTAGAGCAATTTTCCTTGAGAATTTCTTGAAGAATGATTTCTAGGTTCTTTTTCTAATCATGGCTTTATGGTAGTCCAATAACTTTTTAAATTGTCTCTCCTGGATCTATTTTCCAGGTCAGTGGTTTTTTTCAATGAGATATTTCACATTGTCTTTTATTTTTTCATTTGTTTAGATCTGTTTAAGAGTATCCTGATTTCTCATAAAGTCATTTGCTTCCATTTCTTCCACTCTAATTCTGAAGGAATTATTCTCTTCAGTGGGCTTTTGAGATTCTTTTTTCTATCTGGCAGTTTTGACTTTTTAAGACATTCTTCTTCTCATTGGCTTTTTGGGCCTCTTTTGTCATTTGGGTTCATCTATTTTTTAAGGTGTTATTTTCTTCAGTCAGGTTGTTGACTCTCTTTTTCCTCCACTTGTCTTATTTGGTTTTCAAAATCCTTATTAATCTCCTCTGTGGATTATAACCAGTCTACATTTTTCTTTTTTTTTTTTGGCTTTTTTTTGGAGGGCAATTGGGGTTAAGTGACTTTCTCAAGGTCACACAGCTAGTAAGTGTGTCAAGTGTCTGAGGCCAGATTTGGACCAGTCTATATTTTTCTTGGAAGCTTTTTTTGTGGGAGTTCTGACTGTGTTGTCTTCCTCCTCTTTCATGCTTTGGTCATTTTTGTCCCCCCAAAATTAATCTAAAGTTGGATTTCAGAGCTTGGTTTGCTTCCTTTGCCTACTTATGTTGCCAGTCAATTAACTTGATTTTTGAGCCACAGTAGATCTCCACTTCCTGGGGGGAGATGTTAGTCCCAAATTGCTGGGGTTTTCAGAGCTGCTGTTGCTCTTAGGAGACCACCATGCCACACAGCCTCCACCAGCTTTGTCTCACTGATCACAGACCTTATGACTACCTCCCAAGACTGCAATTCTGATCCAGGCAAGTTAATGCAAGAGCACTTGGCCTCTGAATGATCACTTTCTCCCCACCATATCCCTCCACAATCTTCAGGGTGCACACTCTGAAGTAGTCATGTGGAGGAGGTTGCAGGGCTGCTCTTTCTGCTGCTTTCTTGCCCTGGGTGCAGTTGGCCATACCTGCCTCCTTCCCCAAAATTTAGCCCAGTTCCACTGCCCTTTCACTTTATCCTTGGCTCTTATGGGTTGATAATTCCAGAAACTACCACAGCTGCCAGTGATCCGCTCTCCTGAAAGCTCCAGCCACAGCTTGCCCTGGCTGTCCTGGGGATATAGCTCAGGTTTCATGTGGTTTTGGTTCCCAATGCTCTGCAATGAGCCCTTCCTGTCTACCTGCCATGCTATCTTCAGTGAGAGCTTTGGTTCTCTGTCATTTTATGAGTTCTGGAGCTCTAAAACTTGTTTAGAGTCATATTTTTATGTATTTGAGGTGGTTATGGGGGGAGATGCTGAGTTTACCTGCTTCTGCACTGCAATCTTGACTCTACTTATCATTTTCTTTAAATCAGTTTTGATGTTTGTGCTTGTTCTAAGCAAATGCAGGGCTGTACATCAAATCTCTGAAAGCTGCACACTCATTTTCTTTTCTACTCTTCCCAACTATGTGTTAGATCAACTTTATTTCCAAGTTAGCAACAAAAGTTCTCACTTGGAGAAGCCCTCTAGTTTTTTTAACATTAGTTCTTCTGGTAGTCATTTTTCCTTGGAGATCTGAGTTTTGTTGAGTAAGAATATTGAGCTGGGAGAGGATAAGGCTATGATTAGTTCAGCACTCTGCACCACACATTGCCTTTGTCACTACCACATCCTGGCTGTCTTTTCTCCTTAAAATCTTAGTCTCTCTAATGCCAATGTTTGCTATGAGGGTACATTCATGAAATTTTGTTGCATTTAGGTAAATGTAAGATAGTGTTGATGATGAGATTATGAGACGCACAAATTTTCAGTAGTAACTGACCATTGCTATTACAGTTTCCAGCTCCATTCCTCCCAAAGACTCTCTTCCATTCCTGGTAGTCTGAGCCTGCTCTATCATTAAAGTCACTCAGAATTATAAGCTTGTCTTCTTTTGGCATTGATGATAAAGGTCTCCAGGTCTTCATAAAATTTTTCTTTGAATTCTTCAGGGTTTGTCTTAGTGGGAGCATAGGCACTGATGATAGTGGCACAGTGTTTTTATGCAAGTAGCAAGTGCATATCATGAGCCTGTCATTCACTCCTTTTGATAGGCATACAAGCTTGTTGGCTAGATCAGTTTTGATTGCAAATCTACAGTAGCTTGACTGTGCCCCCCCCTTAAGTGTGGTCACTCTGGAAAATCTTGCAGTTAGCTCTGAATACAGCAAGGTGTTCTTTTGTCAGTCTTGTTTCACTCAGTGCTGCTATTTGGATGTGATACCTGCTGGATGCTCTTGCAGAAAGAGCTGTTTGTCTTTCAGGTCTGCTGAATTTTGTGTTATCTATAAGTGTGTGGACCTTTCATGTACCAAGGGTAAGTGGAGTTATCTTTGCAGAAGCTTTTGTATATTTCTTTTGTATTTTGAACATAGGGTGGGATCTCTGCTTGCTGTGGTAATCAGGCCAAGGCTGGGTAAACAGACAATTGTTAGGGAACCTCTTCTAGCAGCTTTCTCAAGCAGGAAGTGAGCAGTGAAATCCTTAAAAGTCTCCTCAGACAATCAGGGGGCTGATGAATCCCATAGCTGCTTCTAGTGAGATGATCCTATGGCCTGGGTTGCCTATATTGAGGGTTGTGATTACTGCTCCCATTGTATTTTCACCTACAACTTTATCACTTGCCTGTCACCACAGAGCATTGATATAGATAAAAATGGAAATTTGGTGTGGAAGATGTCCTTTGATTCATGCATAAATTGTATTTAAGTGAGGCAGTGTTGCAGGAAGTCATTTGCCTCACACTTTTTTCCAGAGTCATCACAATCTAGTGACAGGACAGAATCAAGAAAACTGGCGATGGTTCAAGCAGCAGTGAATGAATTTAGCATCTTCAATGACTAACAAATCTCTTAGCATGCTATAGCACCTGCTTCAGCTTCCCTCCTGGTCATTGGAACAAATTGTTCTAAACCATCCATCCCACCAGTGGAAGTCTTCACATGCTTGTGGGAGATACCCCCCTAACTCACTGAGGGATTTGAGACCTCTCAGTTGTCTTCAACCTGGTTTATCCAGCCAAAATGGTTTATTCAGGTGTGGCAACTGTGCATGCTATAACTCCTTAGAGTCACAGGTGACAGTTTGAAGGAACAGGTGGAAACCAAAGGCAAAAAGGAGCCCTGAAAATGGTTCAGCAGCCTTCACACTGGAGGTACTGGTCTTTCCTGAATATATTCTATACCCCAATGTATAAATTATCTAACTATTGAACAAATCATACAAGAGCAAAAAAATATTGTTTTTCACAAAGTCTTTTACTTAGACCTGAATTCATGACTTGTTCACATACTTCAAATATTGAAAACAGGGCCATAAATTATGTGAACACTGGAATAGTTGATGTTCAAATGGCCAAATTTGTGTTCATTTAAAATAAACCCACATACATACTCATATATGGACATGTAAATGTATGTTTATATGTATAAATGTGCATATAAGTTATACATTAAAGATAGCTGCACATGTATGTATATGTGTTATGTTTTTATTGGAGACAATTTAAGCCCATTATGATCTGCCTAGATTTACATTTATTATTATCTCTCAGGAATAGAACCAGGTATAAGTTTCAAGTTACACAGAGTTTTTATTTTGGAGGGGGCAGGGCAGGACAATTGGCATTAAGTCACTTGCCTAAGGTCACATGGCTAGTAAGTGTTAAGTGTCTGAGGCTGGATTTGAATTCAGTTTCTCCTGACTTCAAGGCCCATGCTCTATTCACTGCACCACCTAGCCACCCCATTACACAGAGTTTTGAACAAAAAAATTAATCATTTGCTTTATACTGACAGCACCAAAAATACTAAATTCCACTGATGTATCATTTACATAATTGAATTATTTTCACAATGATATCAGAATTTTGACTTATGAGTAAAATTCTTAGCAGGAACCAAGGAAAGACAGAGAATGAAGAGCTCAAAAGTCAAGTATTTGGCTGACAAGAAGAACAAACAGAGGAAGAGAAATCAGACTATAGAATCTTTTTCTGGCAACAAAGAGGATCAAAACATAGAACCAGAAGAAGACAACAAAGTCAAAACTCCCACATCAAAAGTCTCCAAGAAAAATATGAATTGGTTGCAGGCCATGGAGGATCAGGAAGGATTTTTAAAATCAAGTAAGAAAAGCAGATGAAAAATTGGGAAGAGAAAGGAGAGTACTGCCAGAAAATCATGAAAAATAATTCAGCAGTTTGCTAAAGGAGACCTCAAAAATGCTGAAAAAAATAATGCTTTAAAAAATATACTGACTTAAATGGCAAAAGAGATCCAAAAAGCAGTACTGACTAGATGGAAAAGGAACTTCAAAACTCCACTGAAGAAAATAATTTCTTTAGAATTAGATTGGAGCAAATAGAAGCTAATGATTTTATGAGAAATCAAGCTACTATAAAACAGATCCAAAAGAATGAATAAAATAGAAGGCAATGTGAAAGATCTCATAGAAAAAAATTACTGGAAAAATAGATCTGGGAGAGATAATTTAAAAAAATAACGGACTACTTGAAAGCCATGATAAAAAAAGAGCCTAGATATCATCTTTCAAGAAATTATTAAGGAAAATTGCCCTGATATTCTAGAACCAGAGGGTAAAATAGAAATGGAAAGAATTCACTAATTGACTCTTTAAAAAAATCCCAAGAAGAAGACTCTTAGGAATATTATAGCCAAATTTCAGAGTTCCCAGGTGAAGGAGAAAATATTCCAAGCAGTCAGGAAGAAATTTTTGAGTATCATGGAAACACAATCAGGAAAACACAAGATCTAGGAGCTTCTAAATAAAGGGATTGGAGGGCTTGGAATATGATATTCCAGAGGTCAAAGAGTTAGGGTTAAAACCAAGAATAATCTACCCAGCAAAACAGTATAATACTTTGGGGAAAAATATGAACATTCAATGAAATAAAGAACTTTCAAACATTCTTGATGAAAAGACCAGAGCTGAAGAGAAAATTTGACTTTCAAATACAAGAATCAAATGAATTGTGGTAAGATAAACAGAAAAGAGCAATCATAAGGAAATTATTAAAGTTAAAGTGTTTACAATCCTACATGGAAAGATGATATTTGTAACTCATGAAACTTTTCTCAGTATGAGAATGTCTGAAGGGAATATATACATGTATGTATATATGTATGCATGCACGCATGCATATATGTATGTGTGTATAGGTGGGTATATGTGTGTATATGTGTTTGTGTCCATATATGTGTGCACAGGGTGAGTTGAATATGAAGGCATGATATCTAAAAATTAAAATTAAGAGTTAAGAGAGGAATATATTGGGAAAAGGAGAAAGGGAGAAACAGAATAGGTAAGAGAAAGCTATTACCATGGAGGGGAAGAACACGGAGGTGAAATGGAATGAGTCAACCTTAGTTTCATTGGATTTGCCCTAAGGAGGGAATAACATACACGCTCAATTGGGTGTTGTAGCCTACAGAAAAGTAGGGGGAAAGGGGATATCAGGGGGCATGATAGAAGGGTGGGCAGATAGGGGAAGGGGTAGTTAGAAGCAAATGCCTTTGAAAAGGGATAGGGTCAAAGAAGAAAACAGAATAAATGGGGGATGGGATAAGATGGAGGATTTCCATCATTATGGGATGGGATAAGATGGAGGATTCACATCATGACTACTATGAAAATGTTTTGCATAACTATAGGTGCATAACCTATATTGAATTGCTTATATTCTCAGTTGGGGTGGGTGATGAGGGAAGAAGGGAGAGGATCTAGAACTTAAAATTTTATGAACAAATGTTAAAAAATTGTTGTTACATACAACCAGAAAATAAGATATACAGGCAATGGGTTATAGAAATCTATCATGTCCTACAAGAAAGTAAGAAGTAATGGGGTAAGGAAAGGGATGGGGGTATATATGAGAGGGCAGACTGGGGGAAGTAGTAATCAGTATGCTTGCCATTCTGTGGTGGGGACTGGGAAGAGATGGGGAGAAAATTTGAAACTCAAACTCTTGTGGAAATGAATGTTGAAAACTGAAAATAAATAAATTCTGAAAAAGAAACAAATAAAATTGTAGCTCTTTAAATAAATAAATAGGTTAGAAAAAGTTCCTATAAAAATGCCTTTTCCACAATCTTATGAAATAAACAAATCAAACACTTTTCACACAGTAAGTTAAAGATAAAAACTATAGAGCAACAATGGACTTTGATAAACCTAAGGAAGTGTTTTGCTTACAAATTGAGTTTATGAGATGGGGTAAGATGTGAAAGTGGAATTAAAAAATCCCCAGAAGAGTGGTGGTGTTCATGTATGACATGACTGGCTAATACAGAAGCCACAAATGGATTATTTTTAGAAACTTAGTAATCAATGTAGATCATGCAAAGTAATTGAAGAAACTATGTGAAATTTCACTGCTGACAGTAAAAATTTAGCACTTGCTGAATACAAACAAGATATGACCTGTTAGTGGAATTATGTACATAAAAAGTATGCTATGATTGACAGATGGCAAATCCCCATGCTAAAAATATAGACCTAAACAAAACTAGACCATTATTATAGATAGAATTGAAGCACAGAATTACCCAGATATATTAAATATTAATGATAATAATAATAGTAGCATTTATTTAGCATTTTAAGCTTTTGAAATAATAATGTAATTTGACAGATGTTGCCATACCAAATATTCATCATATTTTCTAATCTGCATAGAAGGAAAACTTTCAAAATAGAAGACCTAGCAAAAGGAATTAGGATCATGAGGACATAAAATGAAGTACATCATCCTCCTTGCCCTTCCTGTAGTTAGAACTGTTCCAAAGATACTTTCAGTAAACCTATTGAAGATGAGCTCAAATCATAATATTTTATTCCATTACAAAATGTTTTTAATCAATTTAAACAACAGTGCACAAAATATTAATACAAAAATGATGATGGTTGAGTAGAAAATTCAATAGAAAAAAAATGATTGGCAGAGACAAGATGGCAGGATTGAAGTGCAAACTTGGTGTATGCTCCTGCTTCAAATAATTCCAACACCTGTAAACAAAAATGGCTGTAAACAAATTCTAAAGCTACAGAACCCATAAAGTGATGGAGACTAAAAAATTCTCCCACTGAAGATGGCAGTACAGCAGGAAATGTCTATCACAGTGTGCTGGGAGCCAAGAACAGTCCTGCAGGAGCTGTGTGGTTCCAGCCCCAGGGTGGCCCCAACCAGCAGCAGCCAGAGCAGACTTCAGAAGAGTGAATAACCAGCAGCTGTGGAGGTTTCCAGACTTCTCAACCTATAACCATCACAGTAAAAGGTCAGTGTGGAACTTTGTTTGAGGAGTGTTGTCCAGGTACTACCCTGGGGGCAAGAATCAGGCAGAAGTACAGTGAGTACCCACATGGTGGCCTTAGGAGCTCTTGCCCTGCAGATTGTAGGGGGATCAAGAGACCATTCAGAGGGTAGTCACTCTTGCTTTAAACTGCTTGGATCTGGATAATGCTCTTGGGTGGTGGTCTTCAGGTGTGTGGCCAGCGTGCCAGAGCTTGTGGGGGCTGCAGAAACAATGCCCTCCATATAGCTCCTTCAACTGGGAAAACCCCAGTGATTTGGAACAAAGCTCTTTCTGTTCCAGAAGCAGAGTTCTATCATGGCAAAGAGGTCAAGGGTCAAATAATTGGCTGGCAATATGAGCAAGCACAGGAAGCACAAACAGATGATAGAATATATTTATGGAGACAAAAAGGATCAAGGCATGGAGAGGAAGGAAGACAGTGAAGTCAGATCTCCTACATCAAAAGCCTCCAAGAAAAAGATAAACTGGTAACAGGCAATGGAAGAGCTCAAAAAGAAATTTGAAAATCAAATTAGAGAAATGGAGAAAAAATTGAGAAGCGGAATGAGAATGATGCAGGAAAATCATGAAAAGCAAGTCAACAGTCTGCTAAAGGAGACCAAAAGTTACACTGAAGAAAATAACACCTTAAAAAATAGACTAACTCAAATGGAAAGAGAAGCACAAAAAGACGAGGAGAATGCCTTAAAAAGTTGAATTTGTCAGATGGAAAAGTAATTTTAAAAAATTCATTGAAGAGAATAACTCTTTCAAAATTAGATTGAAGCAATTAGAAGCTAATGACTTTATGAGAAATCAAGATACTGTAAAACAGATCCAAAAGAATGAATAAAATAAAAGTCAGTGTGAAATATTTCATTGGAAAAACCACTAACATGGAAAATAAATCCAGGAGAGATAATTTAAAAAATAATGTTCTACCTGAAAGCCATGATAAAAAAAAAACCTAGACACCATCTTTCAAGAAATTATCAAGCAAAATTTCCCTGACATTCTAGAACCAGAAGCCAAAAGAGAAATTGAAAGAATTCACCAATCACCTCTTGAAAGATCCCAAAAAGAAAAGGCCAAGGAATATTTTAACCAAATTCCAGAGTTCTCAGGTCAAAGAGAAAATATTGCAAGCATTCAGGATGAAACAATTTGAGTATTGTGGAAAAACAATCATGATAACACAAGACCCAGTAGCTCCTACATTAAGATATAAAAGGGCTTGAAATATGATATTCTAGAGGTCAAAAGAGCTAGTACTAAAACCAAGAGTCACTGACACAGCAAAACTGACCATAATGCTTCAGGGGAAAATATGGTCATTCAATGAAATAGAGAATTTTCAAGCATTCTTGATGAAAAAACTAGAGCTAAACAGAAAATTTTACTTCCAAATACAAGAAAGAAGAGAAGCATGAGAAGGTAAACAGGAAAAAGAAATCACATTCCTACATGGAAAAATGATAATTGTAATACGTAAGACCTTTCAGTATAAGGATAGTTGCAGGGAATATCTCTCTCTATATATATCTATATATACATATATATACACACATACATGTATATATATATACGTATGAATAGAAGGGTGTATGTGTATATAAATATATACCAGATTATGGGCAAATGTATGTTCATGTATACATAGATAGAGGGCACAGGATGAGTTGAATATGAAGGGATGATATCTAAAAAATAAAATTAAGAGCTGAGAAAGGAATTCATTGGGAGAAGAAGAAAGGGAGAGATAGATTAGGGCAAAATATCTCACATAAAAGAGGCAAGAGAAAACTGTTACAATGGAGGGGAATAGCAGGAAGGTGAAAGGGAATGGAAAAACCTCACTCTCATTGAATTTGGCTTAAGGAGGGAATAACATACACACTCATTTGGGCATCTTACCCTACAGGAAAATAGGGAGGATGGGGGTAAAAGGGGCAAATGATAGAAGGGAGGTGTAATGGTAATATAATTTGAATTTGAAAATCCCTTTGTGTTGGCGAAGGTAGGAGATACTTAGCTTGTAGTAACTGATGAAGCCTCTTTTGGGGAAACAGAAGATATGAACTCCTGTCTCTTGTTGCTGATGTAACAGGAAGAGGTTGGCTAGAGCAGGAAGCAGGTGATGCTGTGCGTATATAAGAAAAAGCCCTAGAGAGGGACAGTCAGAATATTTTGGTACCAGCATCTGGAGGTAGTGCAGCTGCTGGAGAGAATTGAGAATTGATAACTGAGGGAGATCTTCTTGGAGCAGGCTCCATTGAGGCTGAAGAGGAACCTGTCCCCATCCCCCCAGGCTGAAGAGAATGGTTTTGATTTTGAAAACCTGGATGGAGTGATTTTGATTCAGGGAGCCAACAGAGACTTCTTCTGGGTCCAAAGGCCAGCTGGAGCTGCCAAGGGACTGAAGAAGCATGACTGTGATACTAAGACTTTGTGCATTTGTGGTTTTGTTGGGCCTTGACTTTCCAGGAGTGGAGACCATGAGGGATTTGAGATGAGCTGGACACTATGAACTTCAATATGGAATAGGAACTGCCTGAAGAACTGGACAAGGACCTGGGAGCTGTGTGCCTTTGAACCCAGGTGACAGTGTGGTGAATCCAGGTAGGATCTGGGACCATGGCAGGGGATCCAGGGAATCTGAGAAACCACCTTGAGTCAAGTTGAGAGAAGATTTTACTTGGATACTGTGTACTGACTAAGATTATACATACAGATCCTCTTCCCACTTCTCTGATCTCTTTGAATATAACCCTAGAAGTGGTATTGCTGGGTCAAAGGGTATGCACTTATTTATAGCCCTTTGGGTATAGTGCCAGATTTCTCTCCAGAATGGCTGGAACAGTTTACAGCTACACTAACAATGCATTAGTGTTCCAATTTTTCCACATCCTCTCCCACATTTATCACTTTGCTGTTTTGTCATCTTAGACAATCTGGCCAGTGAGACGTGGTACCTCAGAGTTGTTTTGATTTGCATTTCTCTAATCAATAGTGATTTGGAACATTTTTTCATATGATTATAGGTATCTTTAATTTCATTTTCTGAAAACTGCCTGCTCATATCCTTTGACCTTTTATCAATTGGGAAGTTCCTTGTATTCTTATAGATTTGACTCAATTCTTTGTGTATTTTAGAAATGAGGCCTTTATCAGAAACAGTGGTTGTAAAAATTCTTTCCCAATTTTTGATTTCCCTTTTAATATTGGTAACATTAGCTTTGTTTGTACAGAAGCTTTTCACTTTAATATAATCAAAGTTATCCATTTAGCATTTTATAATGCTTTCTAACTCTTGTTTCATCATGAAGTCTTTTCCTCTCTGTAGATCTGACAAGTAAACTATCCCTTGCTCTCCCAGATTGCTTACAGTATCTGCCTTAATACATAGATCATGCACCCATTTCAACTTTACGTGTGACATGTATGGTGTTAGGTACTGGTGAATGCACAATTTCTGCCATACTATGTTCCAGTTTTCCTAGCAGATTTTGTCAAATAATATGTTCTTACCCCCAAAAATGGAGTCTTTGGGGTTATCAAACAGTGGATTAATATAGTCATTGGCTACTGAGTTTTGTGTACCCAATCAATCTATTCCATTGATCCACTGCTCTATTCCTCAGCCAGTACCAAGTAGTTTTGATCACTGCTGCTTTATAGTACAGATTAAAATATGATATGGCTAGGCCACCTTTCCTAGCATTTCTTTTCATTAATTGCCTTGGTAATCTGGACCTTTTGTTCTTCCAAATGAATTTTGCTATTATTTTTTCTAGCTCTACAAAGTAATTTTGTGGTAGCTTGATTGTTATGGCACTAAATATGTAACTTAATTTAAGCAAGATTGTCAGTTTTATTATATTAGCTCAACTGAGCCATGAGCAATTAATATTTTCCCAATTAGTTAGATCTGACTTTTTGTGTGAAAAATGCTTTGTAATTGTGTTCATTTAAGTCCTGGATTTGTTTTGGCGGGTAGATTCCAAAATATTTTAGAGTGTCTACAGTAACTTTAAATGGAATTTCTCTTTCTATCTCTTGCTGATAGATTTTGTTAGAGATATATAAGAATGTGGAGGACTTATTTTATATCCTACAACTTTGCCAAATTTGTTTATTATCTCAAGTAGTATTTTTTTACTTTATTCTCCAGGATTCTCTAAATATATCATCATGTCATCTGCAAAGAGTGATAGCTTAGTCTCTTCTTTGCCTAATTTGATTCTTTCAATGACTTTTTCTTCTCTTATTGCTACTTCTAAAATTTCTAGTACCAAACTGAGTAAGAGGGGTCATACTGGACATCATTGTTTCACCCCTGATCATATTGGAAATGCTTCTAGCTTATCCCCATTACATATAATACTTGCTCATGGTTATAGAGAGATGATACTTACTATTTTAAGGAAGACTCAATTTATTCCTAAACTTTCTAGAGTTTTAAATAGGAATTCATGTTGTATTTTGTCAAAATCCTTTTCTGCATCTTTTGAGATAATCATATGGTTTCTGAGAGTTGTGTTGTTGATGTGATCAATAATACTGATAGTTTTCCTGATGTTGAACGACCCTTGCATTCCTGGAGTAAATCCTACCCAATCAAAGTGTATTATTCTCATGATGATTTGCTGTAGTCTATTTGCTAATATTTTATTTAGAATTTTTGCATCTATATTCATAAGGGAACTTGGTCTGGAATTTTCTTTCTCTGTTTTGTCTCTTCCTGATTTAGGTATCAATACTATATTTGTGTCATATAAAGAATTCTGTAGGACTCCTTCGTCTCCAATTTTCCGGAATAGTTTGTAAAGTATTGGAGTCAATTGCTCTTTAAATGTTTGGTAGAATTCACTAGTAAAGCTATCTGGCCCTGGAAGATTTTTTTCCTAGGGAATTCATCAATGGCTTGTTCAATTTCTTTTTCTAAGATGCAGTTATTTAAGTAGTTTATTTCCTCTTCAGTTAATTTGGGCAACTTGTATTTTTGTAAATATTCATACATTTCACTAAGATTGTCAAATTTATGTCCATACAATTGGGCAAAATAATTCCTGATTATTGTTTTTATTTCCTCTTCATTGGAGGTAGATTCACCCTTTTACTTCTGATATTCATAATTTGATTTTCTTCTTTCTTTTTTTTTGTTTAAAGATATTTTATTGTTTTTTTTT
>JAQQSW010010795.1:0-12910 GCA_028646575.1 Pseudocheirus occidentalis
GAAAGAATGGAGTTAGAAACAGCAACAGCAGTGGTTACTTACTACTGAAGTTACTTACTACTGAAGATTTGTGCATCTCATGAACTTCTTATCACTAACACTGTCCTCTGTTTACCTAAATACAATAAAACTTCATGGATGTACCCTTGTAGCAAACAATGACATTTAACAGACTATGTGATTGTGAGGAGAAGAGACAAACTGTAAGAATGTGAGAGTAATGAAGGTGATGTATGGTGCAGAGTGCTAGACTGATCACAGACTTATCCTCGCCAAGCTAAATATTCACATTCAACAAAAGCAGTGGTCCCAAGACAAAATGACTACCATTAGAATTAACGTCAACAGGTTAGAGTACTACTCTGAGTGGGAACAGTTTGTTGCTAACTTGGAGGAAAAGTTGAACCAATACAAAGTTGGCGATAGGAGAGCAGAAAAGGAATGGCCAGGTTCCTGAGATTTGGTGTACAGCACTGTATTTGCTCATCTGGGTCAGAAGACTCACAAACATCAAGATTAATTTGATGAAAATGATGAGGAGATTCAGAAGCTGCTAAATGACAAACAAGAACTCCACAGGATTCACCAGCAGGATAGCTCATCCACCTCTAAGAGGGCAGAATTTAATTCCATCAAAAGTAAAGTACAGATGAAGCTTAGAAAGAAGCAGAATTCTTGGCTCAGTAAGAAGGCAGAAGAAATTCAGTTTTATGCTGATAGTAACAATCCAAAGGGTTCTTATGATGCCTTGAAGGCTATTTATCGCCCAAAGACCTATTGGACATCTCAACTACTCAGTGCTGATAGAGCCACACTGATTAGTGATAAGGACATGATCCTAGAGAAGTGGAATGAATATTTCCATAGTGTTCTCAACAGACCATCAGCAATCAATGCTTAAGCCACTGACCATTTATCTCAGGTTGAAGTCAATTCCACCCTAGCTGAAATTCCAACTGAAAAAAAGGTTTTGAATGCCATTAGGCTCTTCTCCTGTGGCAAAGCATCTGGTTCTGATTCTATTCCAGTCAAAATTTACAAGGTAGGGGCTCCATTACTCATACGAAAAGTTGGCTGAAATTTTCTGTTTTATATGGCAAGAGGTTATTCCCCCAGGAGTTCAAGGACACCTCCACTGTCCATCTCTATAAAGGTAAAGGAAATAGACTGTCTTGTGACAAGCACAGGGGAGCCTCTCTCTTAGTCACTGCTAGCAAGATTCTTGCCAGAATCCTCCTTAATAGGCTGATCCTTCACCTGGTAAACAGTCATCTACCTGAGAGCCCGTGTGGCCTTAGAAAGGGCTGGGCAATGATCAATATGGTATTTGCTGTCCAACAACTCCAGGAGAAATGCCAAAAGTAGAAAACAGAAGTTTGTACACAATATTTGTAGATCTTAGCACAGTCTTTGACACTGTCAGTTGTGAGGGCTTATGGAAAATTATGTCAAAATTCGGTTGCCTGGAGAAGTTCATCAGTATGTACATCAGTTTCATGATGGCATGCTTGCCAGGGTTCTGGATAACGGATAATGCTCTCATGTTTTCACAATCAACAATGGAGTGAAACAAGGCTGTGTGCTTATTCCCCTGATTTTTAGTATGCTATTTTCAGTCATATTGTTAAATGCCTTCATGAGGACAATAATAAGATCAAGGTCAGTTACCCCACTGATGGTAAATTCTTTAACCTGAAAAAGTTACAAGCCAAGACCAAAGTAGGAGTATTGGTGCATGATTTTTTGTTTGCAAACAGAAGCCTCTGAAGTTGAGATGCAACAAAGTACAGATCAATTCTCTGCTGCTTGTGCTAATTTTGGCCTTACAGTTAACACCAAGAAACACAAGGGGCTCCATCAACCACCACCACACCATTCATATGTGGAACCACTGGTTACAGTAAATGAATGCTATGGATAAGTTAATTTACCTCGGCAGTAAACTTTCTAGGGATGTACACAATGATAACAATTTTGATACATGCATTGCCAAAGCTAGCTCACTGTTTGGGAAGTTCAGAAGGAAAGTGGGGGAGAGAAGAGGTATTACACCGACTACCAAACTGAAGGTATACAGAGCTGTTGTGCTGATCTTGTTTTGTATGTCTGTGAAACCTGGACAGTATTCCAGAGCCATGACAGGAAAATGAATCACTTCCATATGAATTGTCTTAGGAAGATTCTGAAGATCACCTAACAGGATAAGACACCAGACACTGAGATCCTTTCTCAAACTAAACTAAACTCTACTGCAGAGAGTGCAACTCTAATGGGCTGGTTATGCCGCTCAAATTTCAAATATACACTTGCCAAAAATACCATTTTGTGGAGAACTCACATAGGGCGAGTACTCACATGGTGGTCAGAAGAAGCGATACAAGGAAACTCTCAAGGTCTTGTAAGAACTTTGGAAATGGAACTGGGACACTGGCACAGGAACGCTCAGCATGGTGTGCCCTCATCAGAGAAGCTGCTGTGCTCTAAGAGCAAAACAGAATTGAAGTAGCTCAAAAGAAATGCAAGATGCTCAAATTTAAGGAATCCACCCCTAATGTTCACATGGACTATTTGTGTCCAAGCTGTGGTAGAGCATTCTGAGCTCATATTGGTCTGATCAGGCACTCGGACACACTGTAACTTGTCTCTAAGAGAGTGATGTCATTTTTGGTCCTCTTTGAGACCAAAGGACAACCACCAATCATGCATTTAGTTATGTTCTAAATTGTATATAGCAGCTGGTCACCATATGAGTTACAGGATAATAAACCTTTTGGCCATGGTAAGTCTCAGAGATCAATTTTTAAATGACAGCTGTTATAACATTCATCAGTACTGAGAATATCTACTGATGAAATTACTGTTCCTTGAAATATCAAACATCAAAGTTCACAAAAACACAAAAGATTGTAAGATCACAGATTTGAAGTTGGAAGGAATCTCAGATGCCATTTTGTTCAACACTCTTATTTTATTAGATGAGAAAGCTGAAGCCTAAAAAGATAATAAGTGACAGAGCTGGGATATAAACACAGGTCCTCTGCCTTAAAGCTAGTGCTCTTTTTCACTGCAAGCTATCTGTATGCCAATCTTCTTCCTCTAAATGGCCTTGATCCAAGGTTGTCAAACTCCCAGGGTAAGGACTAGCATTTAATGAGTGCACAGAGTAGGCCCTTATATGTTTTTTTTTTATTTAACTATCACCCAAAAAAGTGGCAAGAGTTAAAGGAAATCAATTTTGTTCCTTGGTAGTTGCTTTGGGAAAACATTTGGTAGGAAAGGAGGCTGGAATTATAGAAAATTGACTAATTTAAACTAATCTAGGAAAAGAAAATTTAAATTGGTAAAAGGTTTTAATTAGAAAGTTTTGTGTATATGGCAAACTATTTAATTTTCAAAAAGTGCTTCTAAAATGTTTAAGGGTGAGTCAAAATAGCATATTTCCTTTATCAATTTTATTATTTTACTAGCAATTATATTTTATGAACATTTAAATACCTGAAGTTAATATTACCAAATAAATTCATCTCTAATCTTTTTAAAAAGTATGTTCAGGTTAAAAGAAAACACAGCATATCACAAACTGTTGCTTTTTAGATTTTCCTTGGGTATTTTTTCTGTTGGGTCCATGCTAATTTATATAACAGAATTAACTGAATTATCTATAAAATTAGAAAGATGTTCTCTTTTCAATAGTATGTTCTCTTTTCAATAGCATGTAGATTATTTAATCAAATCAATTATCAATTTCTAACATAAAAGATATGTTTACTTTAAGCTAACTTTTAATAATACATTAAGAAGCAATCATATAGATAGGAATATTATAAAAAATAAACCTCAATGAAAACTAAAACGAAAGGTGTTAATTTTTATAAACTACATTTCAATAGCATAAGTGATCTCCCCAACATGACACAGCTTTTCTAAAAGCACAGGATGGGCCTCCTCAACAGCTTGTCTCCTCCATGCTAATGTTCCCATGCTGAAGGAGAAAAGACCTTCACACAGGTCATTGCTGCCATTAACTCTTACCTGTAAACAATCCTTTCCCTTTGTAAATCTTCCAAGCCACAGCACAGTTCTGCAGCATAGAATATGGCCCTCTCTTCATCCAAGCCAGGGTTCCCCATGTTGTATATATGGAACTTCAAATCCCCTCCATTCATGATGGTTAATACTAAGCACAGGGCATCTTTTGTTTCATATGTGTAGGATAAACTAACCTAAAAACAAAAAAGACCGGCTGATACCGTTACCATTCATTCCCTCTATTTTCTCTAATTCTGTCGAAAAACAAAAGAAAATGGTAAGAGAAGATGAAATGCAAATACCACAACTAAGCAAACACAATCAAGAGGATTTTACTAGGCAAGGAAAAACAAATGTGATATATGGACACGTGCGATTAACATGACAACAACCTAAGAATCATCCAAGTTAAAATTGTTTTGGATTTTAAAAGGTTCAACTTGATGTGCAAATAAAAATAGAGCCCTGTAACTATTAAAACAAATAAGATCACATTCAGACCAAAATAATATCCTCCATCTCTGGGAAATTAGTGAAAATTCATAGGATAATTATTGTTTGAATTGTTTACAATGCCAAAATTAAACTTTGGAAATTTATTATATATTTCATATATAATAACAGAAGATTTATTGCTGCACTACTGCAAACACTTAATTTAGGCTTAGTTATAAACATCAGTCAACTATTGTATTATAAGCAGGTGCTATACACAAACATGGGGTCCTTTATTAGATTGTTGGTTGTGCTATTTTATAACCGTTTCATGAAGAGATACAAGTACCTATATAATATTTTGGGATAGAAGAATCAGGAGATATTCAATAGCTACAGGGAAATGTAATTAATGCTTTAATGAAGGTAGAAGCCATAAGAGTGATAAAAAGAGGAAAGATGCTGTAGAGGTAAAAGTGACAAGACTTTGAAACTGTTTGGATATTGGGGTGAAGGGAGAGGGAAAGGGAAAGATGACTTTAAGCTTGCACACCAGGATGACTGGAAGGCTGATAGTGCTCTTAAAAAAATAGGCAAGTTAGAATTGTGGATGTTGGGGGGAAAGATTCTATTTTATGAACATTTTCCATTTTCGATGGAATGAACGTGCATTGCCAATGGGACATTCAAGTGGAGATGTCTTGACAAGTATCTGGTAGTCTAAATGAGCTCAGGAGAGAGATGAGAGTTGGACATAAAGATCTGGCAGGCATTGGCACAGAGTCCTGTAGGACAGAATCCTAGGGCCTAACCAGTCTGAGGGGGAGGACCATGAATGATGCTCCTATGAGGGAGAAAGTACAGAAAAGGAGAAGAACCAGGAGAGAAGAGTGTTATGAAGAGGGAAATAACCAGTCATAGATTAGATTGAGCTTCTTGAGAACAGGCAGCTAGGTTTGTTTGTTTTGCTAAGCACAGTGTCTAGCACATAGTAGGCACTTAATCAACATTAGTTAATTAACTGATTGTTAGTGTTCTCTGAAAGACTAATAAGAGAGGTACAGAAGCACTGAGGATGTACAAATGTTACCATTTCTTAAAAAAAAAAAAAGGGAACAGAGACCACAAAACAGAACAATAAGCTTCACTTTAATTCCCTGAAAAATTAGAGACCATATTAGCCATTAACTTGTATTTTAGCACCATATTTGGCAAGATCTCTCTAGTTCACTGCATTCCCCACCCACCCAAAAAAGGGACCTCAAAGCCTAGATCCAATTGCTTATTTGAAAAAGAATCTGCTATCTGACAAGTGGTCATTACCCTTTGTTTGAAGACCACAAATGAGGGGAAACAAGATTGAAAGGTTTTGCACTGAAGGGTTTCACTATGAAAGATGTGGTTTAAACTTTCCTAGGGTCAGTCCTGAACCCTGCACACTTTTAAAAGGGACAAGTGAGAGTGTGTGTTAAATGACCATCTACCTTTGAAAAGTGTGACTTCGGGGCGGCTAGGTGGTGCAGTGAATAGAGCACCAGCCCTGGAGTCAGGAGTACCTGAGTTCAAATCCGGCCTCAGACACTTAACACAAAAAGCTAGCCGTGTGACCTTGGGCAAGTCACTTAACCCCAAGTGCCCTCAAAAACAAAACCAAAAAAACCAAAAAAACCGAAAAGTGTGACTTTAATTATATCATACAATGGTGGAATTAGGAGAGGCCTTAGGTATCAATCAGACTTTAGTATATAACAATAATATACTCAAACTCCCTAATTTTACAAATAAGGAACCTGAGGTACAAAGAGGGAAAGTGACTTGGATAGTTATTAACACAAGGTAGTTGTAGACCAGACTTCGGCACATCTAGGCCTAACGACTCCTAATCTTCTCACTATTTCAATTACATGGACTAGGGCACTGAAGTAGGGACTTAGCAGATTTTGTTTTGACCTTGTTTGGGTGATCTTGGAAAAATTTCTCAACCTTTCTCCATGCGTCTCAATTTTCTCATGTGTAAAATGTGAATAATTATACTGAACTGTCTAAGGAGTTTTGTTATCAGGAATAACTAAGTATAACCAAAAGGTATTTAAGTACAAAATACTATACAGAGATACTAAATATTTGGAATAACTGGAAAGAAAAAAAATAAAATGAAACACAATGGAATAGGACAACTGGAACTACAACAGTACTTCCTTCAATAGAAATAAGCAAATTTGTATATAATATTTCAAAGTAATTATTGTCATAATTTAATCATTTGTAATTTCTTCTATATGGGAACTCCTAATGCAGGCTGCAACTGTTGCTTTCAGTCTTTGTGAACACTTTTATAAATTTCTATGGTCAAAAGTAGTTCTCATTTGGTGGCCAACCTTCTGGTTAAAAGTTTTTCTGAATTCAACTGACATGGTCAATGGAAAGAGACACACAGTCTGCTGCCTGTCTTATATCTGATACTTTCTGGCTTTAAAATATCTACAATCATGTGCCCTCCTGGAATAGCCTTCAAGAATCACACATCAGCTACACAACCTTATATCAGAGAAGGGCTGTAAAAAGAAGAATTTACTCCAAATCAGTTTTTCAAAAATTAAGAAATCCAGACATTCATGTATCTAAGATCTACTATTTATTGATTAAATCAAAATAATTATTAATAAAATTTTTTACAAGACCACACACAGCTAGGAAAGAGCAACTTTTTTTTTCTACCTGGAATTTCAAAAGTGATAAACAGGTAAGATTCCTTTAATAACCAAAACCAATGAGAATTTTTCATGAATGACAAGCCACACATACATACATTTATCTACCTTTGCTAGAGAGGAGTAAGGAAAATATTCTAGGTAAAAGAAAAGTTACATTAAAAATCAATAGTTTTTAAAATGTAGAAAGCTGGGGTTTTTTGGTTTCATTTCTGCTGAATCTTAATGTGAATAGCCAAGGACAGTTTAAGAAAAAAAAGAGATTATTTCTTAGTATTGTGCACAACTAAATCTACTATCATTTCCTTATCTTTGGTTTAAGGTTCAAATGAATTAAGCTTTTACTCTTTTAACTTAAAGTCAACTAAAATTTACATATTTCTAGACTTTTTATTATCTAAACTGACATGGTACCTAGAGAGACTCCTAGAGACTGCTGCTAGAATTAAAATTTCCTTTCAATTCAGTCTTTCTGATTTACTAAGCTAATTCTTATTAGTTACCTTTACCGCTAACCTCATGCGGATATGATTCAAAAAGAAGGAAAACGAAACCTCCCTACAAAATGACTAGCTTTCACGAAGAATATATTTTTGGTGCTCTTGAAATTCATCATTCAACATTTATCCAATTGGGCCTAAAATGTTAAGAGACTGAGTCAAAAAGATTAAGATGAACTGTCAAGGAAGCTATTCAATTAAAAAGAAGACAATTTTGACTCTTCATGAAGCATTACTGAGATACATTGAAAAAAATTAATTTGTTTATTTACTTTTAGTTTACAAGATTCAGTTCCAGAATCCCTTGGGTTTCAAATTTTCCCTCCTCTCTCTCCCGCTCCCCTCCCACCCATGTGAGCGTGCAATCATGTATAGGATCTATACAGATACATTTTAAGAAGAAAAAATGTTCTAGGTACTCAGCATCCCTAAGTCCTTACAATTACTCTTATCAATCACTAACACGTACAGAGCATTGTGCAAAAGAATTACCCAGACCTACATCCTGTTCCAGTAATTCCTATAACATGAAACATGAAAATAAATGAGAAATAGACTTTCAGAATAAAACCAATACATGAATAAATAGTAAGATAATTTCCAAGCACACAGGTGAAAGGCATGTTTATTTCTGGGGCAAAAGACAAGAATAAAATATTGGATGGATGTGACAGAGAGAGAAAAGCTATTTAACATCTGTAGCACAGACTCTGGCAGGTGTCTAAAGAGTGTGAAGTTTTGTGGAGGATCTGAGCGGTGGGCGTGAAGAAGCTGGAGAAGAAAAAACAAAAGGGCAGCCTAGGTCTTGCTTCAGAGAAGAATCAGGCAGGAACAAAATGAACATATGGAGGTGGCATTGGGCACGTATGCATGAGATGTCAAATAGATTTGATAAAATGGGGGAGGAAAATACTTTAAGCACTTTAATGTGCACTCAGCACACAGCTGGCATTTATTTAGTAAGTGAAAATGATTGATGAGAACCTCTGACTGGAATGTGCAGGATAAGAGGAAGTCACCACAACACAGAGGAAGGGGGCAACATGAAAATCCTAGCAGTATCAAGAGATTCTATGGGGTAGTACAGGAAGGAGAAAAATAAGGTGAGATGCCTCTAATATAGCAGACCAGGGAGACAGGACCACAGTTCAAATCAAGGAAGGGATACATACAGATGATGCATGAAAAGGACAGTAGGATTTGTCAACTGCTCCAAAATCTAACGGGAAATTTAAAATAATCCTGAGGTTCTGGGCATTGGATACTAGATGCTAATGTCTACCATGAAAGAGGATTATAGAGTGTATATGATAATTACTGATAAATATATAATTCATCACTTACAACTTATCACTTAATGGTGTCATATCTATTACATATAATTTAATCCATATGAAAATCCACCTATATCTCAGTAAATTGGACATCTGGGAAGATATCTTGTTTAAAATGTCTCTAAGGAAAGAATGCTAATATATGACTAAGCTTGTTGATAAGAAAAAAAGACTTATCCACACAAGTAATTAAATCCATTAAAGTGAGTATTACTTAAATTCTGTAAAATAAGAAGTGTAAGTGATCAAGGACTGTGCTCTGAGGGACTCTTTCTATGAAAGTGAAGAAGTTTGAGAAACAGCTGCTGAAAAGACATTGTACACAGAAACAGTGAGTTAGGGCTCTACCACAGAAGCCCAGGCCAGGAGTGATGAACAATGTTACCTGAAAGTATCAAATACTTCAGAGAAGTAAAATAAATAAGGTAGTTTTCAAGTGTGGATCTTTGTTTCATTGCTGGGTAAGCAACCAAATGTTAAAGGGGCCAGGATTGAGTTAGCCATTATGTGTTTTACTTTAGGCACTCAGATGAAGGAGAGAAATGGAAAAATATAAAACAAAAAAAGGACATTAGTGTTGATTTCTTAAGGATGGCCATTACCTACAGGTTCAAGAGAAGATGACAATACAGATCACAAATGCTAAAAAGGAGACTGAAAAGATAAATGAAGATACATCCTTTGATTGGGGCTATCATCAATGGGGATATTCCTTTTAATGATGCAGATACACATTCATGCCTTCTCATCTAGTCTGATTCTTATCCAAGTCCTGTGAATTAACCATTAATGTCTTTGGGACCTTTTTCTAGGGCTTCTGTTATTATATTAACATAAACTGATGAAACGGATTGTCTCCTGGTTACTGCTTATTCTCCCTACATTGCAGACTTGCCTTCACTTCTAGAAATACAGAGGATCCCAAAAGTCCTAGTCCTATTAAAGCTATTTAATCAATTAAGGCTTAAAATTATGCTAAGGCCTTTTTTTGAGACTTTTATATATCTCTCTGATCATATATTTTAGGCACTGTCGATGTGCACTTCTTTGCCTATTCATGGTAACCACACACCTCTCCACTGTTCAGCTGTTTTCAGTCACGTCCATCTCTTTGTGACCCCTTTTGGGTTTTTCTTGGCAAAGATACTAGAGTGGTTTTTCATTTTCTTCTCCAGCTCATTTTACAGAGGAAGAAAGTGAGGCAAACAGGGTTAAGTGACTTGCCCAGGGTCACACGGCTAGTATCTAAGGCCAAATTTGAACTCAGGAAGGTGAAAATGAGCTTAGTCTTGAAAGAAGTTAGGAAAACTACAAGTGAGTGGGCCGAGCATTCCAGGGATGGGGCCAACAAGGGCAAAGGCATGAAGGGACAGATAGGGTATGGGAGAAATAGCAAAACAGATCAGAATGGCAAGATGGTAGAGTGCACTGAGCAGAGTACAGTGTAAGAAGACTGGAAAAGCAGGAGGTTCTATGATGTTCTCAAGTCTAATACAATCCATGTATTATCAGCAAACAAGAATATGTAGAAGATCTATGGCCAAAAGGGAATTGTTCAAATATTAATTTTATGGAAGAAATGATCAGTTGACAACCAAAGTTATAAAGGTTATTGTATCTTTCAAGGGATCTATGATTTTAACATCTGCATGCAAGAGGAGCTCTTATAGCAGCCTTTTGTTTTGAACCAAATACTTTTCATAGCCAACAAACAATAAGTATAGCGGGAGTTAGTACACTCCACACCTTTCAGGCAGCAGGGCAACTATAAATCTGTAGCTTGCTATATAATGTCATTTGCAAAGGACTTTTCCTCTCAGGTCTTTTTTTTTTTTTTTTAAGGAGGAAAGACAAAGCAATTGGGGTTAAGAGATTTGCCCAAGATCAAACAGCTAGTAAATGTGTCAAATGTCTGAGGCCAGATTTGAATTCAGGTCTTCCTGACTCCAGGACCAGTGTGCTATTCACTGAGCCACTTAGCTGCCCTTCAGATGGTTTTTAAGTATGTACTTAACATACATGTAGCTAATTCTTGTAGATTTATAGAGATGAAAAACTAGGCATATGAGTCAGTAGTTAATAATATTTTCATAGTTACTTTTTCTAATAGCAATGTCCATAATTTTTCCTGTTTGACATTTAAGTCTCTTCTAAAATAAGACACAACCTACCCTTCCAAGGTTAATACACGTACTCTCCTACAAGCACTCCTTGGTCCAGCCCAACCAGTCTTCTTACGGTTCCTCATAAAAGACTGCCATCTCTGTGAGGTTGCTCCAATGCTTGGAATATGATCCTTTCTCACCTACGTCTCTTAGAATCCTTAACTTCCTTCAAAGCTCAGTTCAAATATCAACCATATGAGGCCTCTGCTAATTCTCCAAGCTGCTTGTCCTTCTCCCCAATCAAGTCACCTTGTACTTTTTATATACTTTCCTGTCTCCTCCAATAAAATATAAGTTGCTAGAGGGCAGGGCCTGTTTCATTTTTATCTTTATGTTAAGACCTAGTACAGCAACCAGCACACACAAGGTGCCTAATGAATTCTTGATGATTGTTATATTGAGAATTGATTGCTCACCATCCTCAAAACTGTTTTGCTTCGATGACAGATCTGCACTGTGGAGATGTGGTCTTCTGCACCACCTGGTCTTTAGAATCATTTTAATTTCTTTGCAAGGTATAACGCAGACTGTGATGATGAGGACGACTTTCTCACAAGGCAGATCTTTCACATTTTCCTCCCATTTGGTTTTTTCCCTAGTTCCATCTTATAGAACATAAGACTCTTTAGGAAGGAAACTATTTTACTTTGTTAATGTATCTTCAACCTTTATCACAATGCCTTGCGCAGTGTAGAAATCTAATAAATAATTAAATAAACTGAGTCCTTAAAGACTCTAGGGATAATCTGGCTTGAGCAATTTAATCAAGATTCCTATAAATGCAGCTTCTCACAATTTTAGGAAGTGATACTGCTCATATTTCTCCTCCATCTTCCACAGTCCAATTTAATAAACTTATATGATATCAAATTTCTTCATTTGGTAAGTAGAGCCAATATTTTACAGCTGAGGAGTTTCTAGGCTCTTTTGGCCTCCTTGTTATAGCCAATGGCTTACTATAATTAAACTTCCTAAAGTAAAGGTGATATTCTGCAGCAATGTTCTTTTATCATTTTTATTTTTTGTGGTCAATATATATTTTTAAAATTTAGACTGGGATTGTTTTCAATTGAATATTAGTTTGTTTTCACTTTTACTTTCTTATAATTTAGTAATGATTTTGGCTTCATACAAGATGATGGTCTGACTGCATACAGAAAAATGATTCTGAAATTATTCTATATTGGTAACCAGTCTGTTTCTGGCAAGATAAACTTATTTGGTGCTCACCATGTCCAGCACTTCCTCTCTTCTTGAAGAAAGTATTCATGGTATATAGGCATGATACTTTTGTGTAATCTAAAGCAAATATTGCCTTAGGTCTTTTTATTAATCTAGACTCAAACCACCCATCATTGCATTCAAGTCACTGAGAATTAAAGTATATGCCAAGTTAATGTGGAGGGTCTTATACAATTCTTTACAGAATTTCTCTACTTCCTTGTATATTAAAACTGCTGGAGCATAATCTACAATACTTTCATGGGGTTTTTTTGTAAATGTTTGTTAAGATTTCCGTAAAATGAAATGATGATGTGTCCCATGAAATGATGTCTCTTGTTGTCTGTATATAAATAGGAAAACCAACTTCAATTCTAAGGAGAGAGGGCGGCTAGATGGCACAGTGAATAGAGCACCGGCCCTGGAGTCAAGAGTACCTGAGTTCAAATCTGGCCTCAGACACTTAACACAAAAAACTAGCTGTGTGACATTGGGCAAATCACTTAACCCCAACT
>JAQQSW010010796.1:0-12909 GCA_028646575.1 Pseudocheirus occidentalis
GCATATATACATACATGTAAATAACTTGAGACTTACATACATATGTAATTCAGGAGCTGATTAGGGAAAGCCATAATCAATTTAGTGAGTTCTCCAGAGTCAACTTCATGAGATTATAGGACTTAGACCTTTGTCAGAAAGGTGTACCTCCTGATAGACAGGGGATGGATTCAGGGTCCAGACTAAAAATTTTTTCTTTTGGACATGGCCAATGTTTTGCTTGACTGTATATATGTTTGTAACAGGTTTTTGTTTGTTTTCTTCCTCAATAAGGTTGAGGAGAAGTGAGGAAAGAAAGCAAATCTTTATGAAAATGAAATAAAATTTAATTTAAACAACAAAGAAAAATAGAAGGGGCACCCCCTCATGGACTAGCCATATGTTGAATCTCCTTGACAAGAGAATGCAAGGAAACCTTTGGATTGGTCCACAGTGACTGAGGCTTCAGCCTGATTATTACTTGACTGAGGAAGAATGAAGAGAATGGTCTTTTTTCGGAGAAACCATCCTCCTTCTAGTCTATACAAATGAGCAGCCTCTTTTGCACTTTTCTTCCTTCATTTCCAGACCAAAATACAGCAAAATACAGCATGGGGGTTGAAGAAGGTTTTTCTCCCTTCCTCATCCCTATCCATAGCAACAATAGTGATTTACAGTAGAAGCACATAGCAGTGGGAGACATAGGTTTGCACAATGTCTGGGAGGGTGGTTTCTGGACCATGTTTTTCTGTTTCCTGTTCTGAGCACCAGTCAGTGAATATTGATCTTGAGAAGAGATTTTTCCAGACTGTGAGTTACCTTACTGGCAAATCTGAATTCCTTCAACAACTCCTGTATTGGGAATCAGACACCTTTTCCAGAAAAGGAGATGAGAACTGACAGTTGGGGGACTAAAGTCACATGGTGAGGGGTCTAGAGACGTGCTCCTGCCACCCTCTCCATGGGATTGCAATGGGTTTCTCAGAAGAAGGAGGTCCCAGGTGAATGGGGTATTTGTTCAGTATAAAGTATCTTTACCTCCCAGGAGAGTTTAATGAGTATAATGGGCCATTGGAGTGTTTTATGTTTCCTGTATTTGTTCATACATGCCTATCTGTCCTTCGTGTCTTATCCATTTTCTGTGGTAGAGGAAACAAGAAACTGTCTCATACCTAATACCCATTTTGTACACTGAATATCTTTATGGGAGAGGATCTTGGTACTCACATATAGGGAAACTGTAGATATAGCAAAAGATACCTACTCTTGTTTTGAAGGTGGAGTCTTGAGAGGCCTAGAAAGACAATATGAACCCCAGTGGTCAGGCCCTGGGGACTGTGTGAGCTCAGAGGTAAGAGGAAACCTTAAGGGACAAATACACAATCCACAAATATTTATTAAACATCTACTCTGTCCAGGCCCTATGATAGGCACTGGGGAGGCAAATACAAAAATGAAGTATTTCCTGTATGCAAAGAGCTTACATTCTGTTGGGCAGGCAACAGTGAATACAGATAAAATATGCAAAATAAGTGCAAGATAATGGGGGAAGGAGAGGAGAGAGGCACTGGCAGTTGGAGAGAGCAAGAAAGGATTCATGTAGGAGGTGGCATTTGAGCTGAGTTGTTAAGAAAACTACAGATTTTATTTTTTTTAATTTTTATTTTTTAAAATTTATTGACTTGTTTATTTACTTTTTGTTTACAAGATTCAGTTCCAGAATCACTTGAGTTTCAGATTTTCTCCTTTCCCTTCTCCCCCCACTCCCAAAACTACAGATTTTAAAAGCTGAAGGTGAGGAGACTGCTTTCCAGGCATGGGTACAGCCTAGGCAAAAGCATAGTCACTAGAGATGGAGGGTCATACGTGAAGAACAGTAAGAAGGTCAGTGTGACAAGATCCTAGAAAAGGAGTGATGTATATAGTAAGGCTGGATATATAGGGTGGAGCCAAGTAGCAAAGGGTTTTAAATGTTCTTTGTCCCCTTTAACCCAGCAATATAATTTCTAGGTCTATCCCAAAGAGATCATAAAATGAAAAAAGGACCTATATGTACAAAAATATTTATTGCAGCTCTCTTTGTGGTGGCCAAGAACTGGAAATTGAGGGGATGCCCATCAACTGGGGAATGGCTACACAAGTTGTGATATATGAATGTAATGGAGTACTATTGTGCTATAAGAAATGAGGAGCAGGAAGACTTCAGAAAAGCCTGGAAAGACTTATATGAACTGATGCTGAGTGAAGTGAGCAGAACCAGAGAACATTGTACACAGTAACAGCCACGTTGTGTGATGACTGACTTTTATAGACTTAGCTCTTCTCAGCACTGCAAGGACCTAAAACAGCTCCAAAAGACTCATGATGGAAAATGCCATCCATATCCAGAGAAAGAAATATGAAGTCTGAATGCAGATTGAAGCATACTACTTGCTCTCTCTTTTTGTTTTGTTTTGTCTTTTCTTTCTCATGGTCCCTCTCATTCGTTCTAATTCTTCTAAACAACATGACTAATGTGAAAATATGTTTAATAAGAATGTATATGGAGAGCTTATATCAGATTGCATGCTGTCTTGGGGAGGGAGAAGGGAGGTGGAAAAAATTGAAAACTTATGGAAGTCAACATTAAACACTAAAAATAAATTTATAAAAAATATGCTCTTAGTCATTCTATAATTTCTAGAACAGTGGTCCTAGAGTCTGGTTCTGGAGTCCATGGACCTTTAGGGAATACACATAGAGGGTCTCTGAACTGAGTGGGAAAAATTATACCTTAATTTTTCACTACCCTTTGATTTCTTTTGTAATCCTATTTTATGCATTTTAAAAAATAATCTATAGAAGTCCATAGGTTTCATCAGAATGCCAAAGGCATCCAAAAAAGATTAAGAATACATGCTCCAATCTAGATCAATGGTCCTCAACACTTTTTGTTCCTCTAGTCCTTTCCAACAACAAAAATATATTGTAAATAAATTCCCAGAGCAATCAAAACTGCTCAATAGTCTTTACAGTTATTCACTGATTAAGACACCATTAAAGAATTTTTAGTATGAACCCTTTGGCCCATCCTTGGGAACCATTGGTCTAGACCAATCTTTCATTGTCACAAAGTTAGCTGGCCTGACTACTACGTAGCCTTCAGGTTACCAGTATCCTTTTTAAAAAATTGCTTCTTTTTTTTTTCAAGGTTGATGTTCTTTATAATCTTATTTCAGCTATGTTTGGGGGTAAGGGCAGTGGGGAATCATAGCAAGATTTGTACCAAACTTGTATACAACTAGGGTAGTTAGGTGACATAGGGGACAGAGTGCCTGGAGTCAGGAAGACTCCTCTTCTTGAGTTCAAATCTAGCCTCAGACACTGTGTTGTGTCACCCTGGGGGGGGGGGGATCTCCAACTCTCCTGATCTGTATCTTGCCACTGGATGCAGATGGCTCCTAAGAAGAAAGTGAAGTTGGTGACTTTGCACAGCCCTCTCTCACTTATATCCAATTCACTTGCAAGCCATGGCATCTTCTTCATGTCATGATCCTCTTTGAGAAAGAAGGACAAACAACAACAACGACCCTGGGCAAGTCACTTAACCCTGTTTGCCTCAGTTCCCTCATCTGTAAAATGAGCTGGAGAAGAAACTGGCAGCTACTCCAGTATCTTTGCCAAGAAAACCCCAAAAGGATTTATGGAGAGAAGGACACAATTGAAAAACAACTGAACAATGAGAAGAATACGCCTAGAGATGATGGTGGGAAGAGTGGAATAACAGAAAATATACTGGACTTGGAGTCACAGGGTCTGTATTTGAATCTCCTTTCTGATACTTCCTAGCTTTGTGACCAATTAGCAAGTCACTGAACCTCTCTCCCATTTTTCTCATCTGCAATAATGCTTGCAGGTCCTAAGCTCATGAAGCTGATGTAAGGAAAGTAACCCTTAGAACACTGTATAAATTCAAGATATATGTATTAGTCCAAGCCTCATTTGCCCAGTTTTTATTTCCTTTGCCATTAAAGGTGCTAACAAATAGCAAGATTGATTAATTGGAGCTTCCCCTTGTTCCAGGAACTGATAATGAAGGGGTAGGGGGTGGAGGTGGGGGGAGAGAGACTTCTAGAAGAAGCCAGGAGCCTAGATAACTATTGAGAGGATAATCAACCCCTAAATTATGAGGGGTCTATTACATGCCTCCTTATCTGTTTATGCAAATGAGCAGTCAACTCACCATAATATATACCTAAACAATAAAAAAAGATAACTTTGGAAGTCTTCCCCCAAATGGGGTCACAAACAGTAGGACGTGACTAAATCAACACAACATAACAGAGAAGCAGTAGAAAATGAGCAGAATTATTTCCCTTTTCCTTAAACTCTAGGATACTCTGGGATCAAGTTTAAGGGAATATCTAGGGATATTATGGAAGCAGTATGGAGTAGATAAGACTATTAGGTTAGGAATCAGGAGACTTGGGTTCTAATCTAGCTTTGCCACTAATTTGCTTTGTCATCTGAGGTGAGTCATTTAACTTTTCCATGCCTTGTTTTCCATATCTACAAAATAAGTGCTCTGGATTGGAAAATGGCTAAAATCCCTAAGGTTATTGCATTCTTTTAACTGGTAAGGAGCTAAATTGCCTTAGGACTATGGTTTAGCAAACAGACTATTGACTCTGGGGTCACAAAGACCTTGTTCAAGGCCTGCCCCTGGCAAACACTAACTGTGCTGACTGTGGGAAAGTGACAGCTGAGTTTCCTTAGGATAGTGGCAATATGGTTTAGTACACAGAATGTCAGACCTGGGTTCAAGACTGAAGTAAGAATCACATTAAGTAATATATTTAATAATATAAATAAATATATATAATAAAATAAAAAAATATATAAATATATAATAAATATATATAAATATATTTAAATAATATATTTAAAAGGTGATATAAATGTTAGCTATTCCCACCTGTAAAATGAATTCCTCTTTTGAATGTGAACAGTTTGCGAGTTACTTCCACAAATGGATTTGGAAGATGGACATTTGCTGCCTAGGACCTACAGATTCACAGAATTTAAGAGACTTTAACCATCTTCCAGTCTAGGGGTTCTTCACCTGGGGTCTTGGACCTTCTAAAAAATGTTATCTATTTTTGACAATACATTTCAATCTAATTGTTTTCTTTGTAATTCTATGTACCTAATTTTATGCCTTTAAAAACATTATTCTGAAAGTGGGTCCATAGGCTTCCCCAGATGCCTGAGGGATGCATGACAGAAAAAAAAGGCATGAACCATGAGGTAATCTAAACCAATGATTTGTAAGTGAAGAAACTGAGGTAAGCAGAGGGATTAAATGGTTCACTCCAAACTATGACACAACAACTCATTTTACCTAAATCATTAGGTTGCTCACTGCAGCTCCATATTTCTGTAGCCCATAGCAACACTTCCAACCAGAGACTTTGAAAGGAAAGGCTTCATCTAATCTATGTTGGCCGAAGTTACTCAACAAAAGCTTGATGGTGGGCTACTTGTTAACTCTGAATATCTTTCTTTTTTATTCTTTTTCATTTTATAAAAAGATTGACTTTATGCTTGTCACAATCTAGTGGGACAACACCTTGGAGGTCAGAGCCAGGGCCGAGCTGCAAAGACACGGCAATAACAGGTTTGGGCAGCTTTTGTTTCACTCTGATTCGGTGGTAGAGGCAACACGTGGGTTAATCAGGACAGAAGCCCTGGGCAGCCAGGAAGATTCCCTTCCCTCTCTATTTTTTTTTCCTTTTTATAAGAATAAAAATGCTTACAATATTCTGGACCAAGTAGAAAGTAATTTATTCTTATTAGTAATTCTAACAACAGTTACTTTGTGCTTTAAAGTTGGGAGAAAGCTTTACAAACATGTCTCATATGATTCTCTGAACAACCCTCTGAGGCAGATACCAAGTCTTTAACCCCTTCCTCTCTCGTCCCTTCCATGGCCACATTCTTACATCCATCCCTTAAGCTGTATATGAAGACACCAAAATGTCGACTAAGTATAAGAGCCAGCTTATATTTGGAACAATATAGTATGCAGTAAGGGAACTGTGGCCAATTTGAATTGAGGATATCTCTGGCATAGCAATATATTTTTTTTAGAGGTCATCCACCAGCTTCCACCTGGGTGGAGTCAGGCAGCCATTTGGTACCAGGTTTCTACCTTTACATTTCACTAAGACATCTTATCATCTCATCCAGTCTGGACAGAGTACCTCCTCTTAGAACTGGGGTTCTTATTTTGAGGTCTGTGAACTTGTTTTTATTTTTGTTTACAGTTCTAAAACAATCTTTTGATAACTGTATTTCAGAAGAATTGGTTTCCTTTGTAATCCTATGTATTTTATGCATTTAAAAGCATTATCCTAAGAAGGGGTATATATATAGGCTTCACCAGACTGCCCAAGGGGTCTGTGACTCAAAAAAGGTTAAGAATCCCTATTTTGACTCACCTGCTGGAAGTACAGACAATAAACTCAGGAGCTCACTTGCTGCTAGCCCTGGGTGGGATTTTCAGTTCAAGACAAGCTGGTCTCATGAAGTTGAGGAACTCTATAGGGTCTGCCCTGGGACTGTTTTCTCCAACAGCAGAGTTCATTCACTATGTCATGCTCCAAAGCTGCACCCATCCATCCATCCATCTGCTACTTGCTGTGCTCCAAGAGAAGATACTTCTTTCTTTTGGAAGGGTTCCCAAACAGTGGGTCTGGTAGCTATTTACATTTCTAGGGCTTTGGTAGACAAAGGTGGGTATCAGTACTAGACTGACACTGTACCTTTCTCTCCCCATCACATCATCTTCCTTAGTCTCAAAGGATCATATTTGTAGCTTTGCCATTTTCACAATAATTTTTAAACAAGGAAATTACCAAAAGGGAAGAGAAGGGTCCCTGTAAACCAGCAGAGTTTAGAGCTAAAGAATATGTTAAAATTTTCCATGATGGAAATTTCCCAGCTACCAAGCTCTTTAGATTTTTTTTTTTCTTTTCAGGGCTGCAAGCAAAGAATGGAAATTTCCCAGTGCAGCATCAAGGGCTGCTGTTCTGCTGACTGTCTCGCTCAGTTGGGGTCATCTGCTTCCCCAAGACATCAAGGAATGCCAAGGTAAGTCTTGGAGAAGCCAAACCCTTCCTCTGCAGGAGGAGTATCTTTGTCCTGCCTCCAAGCTGTGACCAGTGGGGACAGGCAAAAAAGAGGCAGTCACTGCTCCATCCATCCATCCACCTGGGTGTGAGCAGGTGAGTTTTGCTGACTGCTAACACCTGTGAGCATCTCACCTTTATTTGACAGCCTCTTCCTGGCAGCTGTCAGGGTTCTTGAGACCATCCTTCCCTGCCCTTTGCTTATTTCTCCAAACTGCATGCAGATTTTGGTTATCTATGGATTTTTGAGCTCCTGGTGTTTATGAAAGCACCCACTTAACTGGTCAATTATAAGTATCCCAAGGTACCATCTGTGCCCCTCCAAAAATGAGACTCTTTTTCATGAAATATAGATTCAAAGAAATTCACCATCTCAGCTCTTCCTGACCTTTCTGATTCAACTGGTATCCAAAGAATAACTTCAAGTCTGTCATAGGCCTTCCCCCATCTAGCAGCTGCTTCAAAGAAAGAAATCTCAGTGATGGAGGCGATTTCAAAAGCAATTAGTAATACTGAATTGGCAAACAGGGTCAAGGATGGTGGCTGGAAGTATTTATTCCAGAAAGAATGTTCCATATTTGCACATGTACATCTGCACATGGTGTGTGTGTGTGTGTGTATACATGTGTGTGTGTTTCCGTGGGTGGGGTTGGGGGAGTGGATTTCTGGTTTCCTTCAAGGTACTAAATTCCTTTGAGGAGCAATGAATATGAGTCTGCCACCTGGAAGAGACAGTGTGTTACAGTGGAAGGACTTGTAATGTTGGAATACAAGGTTCTAGGTTCAAATCCTGACTCTGCTACTTATTGCCTAGATGACTTTGGGCGAATCACTCAGTGTTTTTGGGTTTCCATTTCCTTCGTTATAAAAACAACTAGATGGATTAGATGATCTCTGAGATCTCTTCTACCTCCAAATCCTGCAGTCTCTATGACCTTGTTAATAGCCCAGGGATGTTCTGAAAAAATCGGCAAGAAAAATGATTATTGCCATTAGCATTGAAACTGTTTGCTAAGGTTGGTTCCCTGCTGTTAAAAATGTCAATATGGTAATCCAGAAAGTAATACATCAAGAAATCAAAATATAATCTTCCCATAATTCAGTGCAAAAGCAAAGATTCATCCCGTGTCTGCCTTTTTTTTCTGGTCTAGTTTGACAGATAATAATCACCATTAGCAGGGTCTTCTTTGAATACAAAGGACCACATTGCTTATGAGAAAAGTGGAAGAGAGCTAGAGATTTTGGCAAGTAAACCTCTCTTGGTTCTGCTTAAATTAACAGAATCATAGACTGTTACAGACTGTACATTTCAACCAGAAGAACTCTGTTATTTTATAGATGAGAAAATGGAGTCTCAGGAAAGCAATGGAACTCACCTAAGGTCAGGAAGTTGACTCAAACTCAGGTCTTCTGACTTCTAGGCTTTTATCAAGTGTCAACTACCTGCCTGTGTATTTGTTTGTGCAACTGAGCACAATCAATTGATTCCAACATACATTAAGTGTTTACCATATGCCCACAAACACTTAAAAAGACAATTATGTAAGTATAAAGCAATAGAAAGTAAGCACAGTACCTTCCTTTTCCTTACATTCCTGGTTACTCTGGGATCAAGTATAAGGGAAATATTTATGATTCCAGGGTTTAAAAAGAGCTAATGGTTAGTTTAATTCAGAAAATGGTTACTTTTGTTACCATTCACCCTATTCTTCCCTCACCCACAAAAGAACCAAAACAAAACCAACCCATCAAAGCATGTTGAACTGGACCAATCTGACATTTTAAGAGGCTTCCTTGGTGCACTGACAGTCTCTTCTCTCCTCCCTCCCTTCCTCCTTCCTCTCATCAGTAGCTGGAAGATTATGGGCTTTTTATTCAAAGATGGCACTTCTAAATGGTGATTCTGATTTATAGGCCTCATATGTTTGAAAAGACAGACGTGTCATGAACATTCTCTCCATAATGATCCATGGCAAGGAATATATATATATACATATATATATATATAATAGGTGTATATGTATGTATATATACAAATATAAATATTATATATATAAATACATATATATACATATATAAAGTATATATATGTATATATATTTTAAATCTCTGTTGCTTTTTCTGCTATTTTGGATTACCCATCCCTTCCATTATTGGATAATTAAGAACTTACTATTGGTAAGTAGTCAACACTGTAGCATTAATTCAAGTATAAGAACATGAAGAAAAACATGGACCTATTTATATTATTGCCTTGTTAAGAGAGTTGTCCTTAGCCCTTTCCTCTTCTTTTCCTTTGCCTTCTCCTTTAGTCGCTTCATTTACTCCTGTGGTATCAATTATCACCACCATGAAGATGAACTCCCAAACCCACCTTTCTCCTCAATTTCTCCCCAGGGCTCCAGTTCAAATTTCCAACTCTCTGTCAAATACATCCACCTGACTTTTCCCCTTGCCCCATTAGAAATAATCTTTCCTTCCTCTGATCTTGCCTAGTCATTTGTCTTCTATTCTTATTGTATGTTATTTTGCATTACAGTTATTGAAATAACCACAATTTTTCTGTATCTATGTGTCATATTTTCTCTGTAGACTGCAAACTTCTTGAGGGCAGGGGATATGTGTTCATTTTCTTTGTACCTCCACTAGGGCCTAGCACAGCACTTTGTACAAAATAGATTCTTTAAAAATGCTTGCTGAAAGACTGAGTATCAACAATAATGCTTACCAGTATAGGAAAAAAACTGAAAGCAGTCTTTGTAGTTTAAGTAGAAAAAAATTTTAAAAAAACAAAGAAATATTTTTTCAAACAGATGTTTTAGGTTTTTTCCCCCCATTTACCAACAAAATGCATTCTCTGTTCAGTTCTCTGTATCATTTGAATCTTATATGATATAATAGAAAAATCTTCTTTTCAAACTCAGTTATTTCTCAAAACATCTCTCAGAGGTAGGTTAATATTGTTCTTCTTCCTCACTGGTATCAGTGGAAAAAATAGAGTGGCACCAAGGTCAGACAACTTGTTTAGAATCCAACACATTTGTGCTGTTTTCTCAAATTCTAGTTCACAATCCAGTCAATCAATCCAACATTGGTTAAATTCCTTCTATACATCAGGCGCTGTACTAAGAGCAAGAGATATAAAGGAAGCAAAAGAAAGTTTGTCTTCTTAAGGAGCTAACGTCATGCCACGGTAGGGAGAGAGGTCTAGACCTTGACCATCCTGCTGTTGCTGTGGATTGCTGGAATGGTGGTGGTCTGGGGTCAATGGAGAGTATTGTTCATCTGTCCCAGAAAAAGAACGTTTGCCAAGAGGTTTAGCTTCATGGACTATTGGAGTGCTTTATATATTGCTATATTTGTGCATGATCGCCTTTGAGCCCTTTGTATTTTATTCATTTTCTGTGGTGGGTAAAATAACCCAATACCTACATGTGGGAGCAAAGGATAAAGCACTGAAGTTGGAGTCAGGAAGACCTGGGTTCAGATTTCACCTCAGACTGTAACAGCTATGACTCTGTGAAAGCCATTTGATCTCTTCAGACCTCAGTTTTCTCATCTCTAAGACAATGGATTGTAAAGCCACTGCCAGCTCTAACTCTGGGATCCCATTACCCACATTTTGAGGAAACTTACATATAAACTATTCCTAAGTTTTATTCAGGAAATTTTGCCCTAGAGTGGGGCAAAGAGCCGGAAAAACCAACCCTTCCAGGTCATGCTCCCAGGACCAAACCTGGCCTGTGTGAACCCAAATACTTCTGGGGCTAGGAGGATAGTCAATTGATAAACATTGATTAATTACGACTATATACCAGAAACTGTGCTGATCACTGGAGATATAAATATCAGAAAGAAAGTCCCTAATCTCAGGGAGCTTACAATCTATTGGTGAAGACAACTGACAAAAGGAAGATGAAAAGGGGAAGGGTAGAGAGAAAGTACTCATTGCATGATGGAGAAATCCAAAGGAGCACACATCCAGGTGGGCACAAGCCTTAATGTAAGTTTATGTTTGTATGCTACTATGAGTCACTATGCAAGTCTATATCCTCAGAATCAGTTGTGCTATTAATTATAGAACTTGTTGCAATTTTGGAAAATATCATTTTCCCATATGTATTCCCATATATTCCATTCCATATATGTTTTCCTATATCAAGTTTCCCATATATATATTTCTCACATACTCAAAACCTTCTTGGGCACTCCTTGGGGAAGAGCAATCAGTATGGAAATTCCCTACCTGAAGACAGGAGCCATGATTCTTTTCTTTTTCAGAGTGTCCAAACTATGCTCATCACTACCATCCCCAAACGCTTGGAATTTCCAGAGAACTTAAGCCTGGCAGACTATTCTGATGGAGCCCTCATTAAGCACCAAACTTTAAAAGCGTGATGGTTTTCTATCTTTTTTTTTTAAGATGCACTTGGAGATTTAAGACGTGGGAGCAGGGGGTGGTGGTGGTGGTTAGGGGGTATACATACTTAGTGTTTTATTAAACTCATGTTCTCTCAAATCTCTGGTGGCATTTTCTATGTAGGGGACCATAGTTTGACACAGAATGGATAGCTCAGGGATCTGGAAGTTGAATTGAGTGCTTTTTAAGACATTTTCTCTTTTGTTTTTATGAAAATGTAATAATAGAAAATGTCTTGCTGAGCATTCAAATCTTCCTTCCTATAATTAGTATGGCACCTGCTTCCTAAAAGTGTATCTCAGAAAAAATTGAGATTGAACAAATTTAAAAATCATCAGGTCTTATCCCTTGGGGCAACATAGGAGTTACTTATCCTTTAGAGTAGAAGTATGGAAACTTTTTGAAATGATGAAATGAAATATTTTTGATCAACAGATAAGAACTTTTAAAAATAATCTACTTTTTTCTTTATTTAAGTTAAACTTTATTTTTCTACTTTTATTTCAATCCCCTTCCCCATTTTGAAAAAGAAAAACAAGAATCTTGTAACACCACATTGGCCATGTTAAAAAAAAAACGTCTCAACTTGTATCCTGCGTCCATCAAGGGGTGGGTAGGATGTTTCACCAAGAGTAAGAATTAAGGTTTTAATGACATATAAGGTAAATTTGAATAAATCTAAATTCATAGCAATCTGTAACCAACAATCCATGCATCCTAAGATGGGGTATTAAGTGCCAACAAGCAATAACAGTTAGTAGATGTTAAGGTAACAAAATGTGACGATTTTAAATGACATCTCACTCCTTTTTATGTGGTTCTGTATCTGGGTCAGGTTAAAATAAATTTTAATATACTTCCCCCTATAATGGCTACACTTGCACTATTCCTAGTGTAGTACTTGTTGCCCTTTGGGAACAAATGAACCTGCGTCAAGATGAAGATGAGAGCATTATTTGGAGCTACAGTACAAGTAAGGAAAGAAAACTGCATTCAAAAATAGCACTCTCACACAAATAATTTTGCAGGACAACTAAAACCTTCCTCCACTTACGTTCATATGTGAAACAGTTTTTGGAATCTGAAGAAGCTAGGACCCTGGGTACCCCTGGAGCAGTTTTTAAAACCTTGCCTTTACTTAGACTAGAGGCAGCTGGGGATACAGTGGATAGAGCACCAGGTTTGTAATCAGGAAAATTCGAGTTCAAATCCAACCTTAGATACTTACTAGCTGTGTGATCTGTGGGCAAGTCACTTAATTGTTGTCTGCCTCAGTTTCCTCATCTGTGAAATAGGGATCATAATAGCACCTGCCTCCCAGGATTGTTGTGAAGATCAAAC
>JAQQSW010010797.1:0-12909 GCA_028646575.1 Pseudocheirus occidentalis
AGAGGGCAAAATAGAAGTTGAAAGAATTCACTGATTACCTCTTGAAAAAGATCCCCAAAAGAAAACTCCTTGAAATGTTATTGCCAGGTTCCAGAATCCCCAATTAAAGGAGAAAATATTACAGGCTGCCAAGAGAAAACCATTTGAATACTGTGGAAGCACTATCAGGATACCTCAGGATATGGCAGCTTCTACACTGAGTGATCGGAGGTCCTGGAATATGATATTTTGAAGATCAAGGGAGCTGGGATTAAAACCGAGAATCACCTACCCAGCAAAATTGAGTATTATGTTCCAGGGGAAAATATGGTCTTTCAATGAGGTGGAAAACTTTCAAGATTTCCTGCTGAAAAAAACATAACTGAACACAAAATTTGACAATCAAACACAAGAAGCACGAGAAGGTAAACATGGGAAAGAAATCATAAGGAACTTATCAAATTTGAACCATTTTCATACCAATATGGAAAAACGATAATAGTAACTTATAAAACTTTTCTTAGTATGAGGATAGGGGAAGGGATAACAAATGTGTATGTATATATATATGTATGTATGTACATATGTATACATATGTATATATGTATACTTACATATATGTCTATATAGGAGGCTATATATTCCTATGAATACATATCTGAGCATTTGTGTATATATTTACATAGGGGGTATAAGATCAATTGAATATGAAGGGCTGATACTTTAAAAGGTGAAATTATGAGGTGGGAGAGGACTAGAATGAGAGGAGACAGGGAGAGACAAAATGGGGTTAATCATCCCATAAAGAAGAGGCAAGGGATAACCACTACAACTTTGCTCTCTTTTACTCTTTTTGAATTTGGCTTAGGGAAGGAATTACATAAACTCTGAAATGGGTATTATGCCACACAGGAGAGTAGGGGGCATGGGGATGAGAGGTGGGATGATGTAGGGGAAGGTAAGGTCTGGGGGAGGGATACTGGAAGCACATACTTTAGTAAAGGGACAGGGACCACATAGAGAACAGAACAAGGGGTGGAGGGAAAGGAAGGAGGGACATATGATCAGACTGTCCACTGTGAAGATGTCCTGTGTAATTATATATGCATGGCCTGTATTGAATTGCTTGTCCTTCCTGTGGGGGTGGGTGACAGGGGAAGAACGGAAAGAATCTAGAATTTAAACTCTGCAGTACATGCAACTAGGAATTAAGATCTGCAGGGGCTAGGGTAAGGAGATCCTCCCTGCCCTACCAGAAAGTTAGAGAGCAAATCAGGGGAGGGGCTTTTCAGTGAGATTGCTGAAAATGTGTAACTCAAAAAATCTCATGGAAATGAATGATGTAAACGAGAAAAAAAATAAAAATTTTATATTAAAAAAAACTAAGGAAAGACCCTTTTTTCATCTTGACCAGAGGAAAGCCCTCAGCAATCTCAGTTTCTGGGGAGAAAGGCTCAACAAAGCCACAGCCAGTGTCTTCATCAAGTCACTCTCTGCCTGTAGAAAAGTCCCAGAACCCTTGAAAACATCAGCAAGGTCCTCTTCCAGGATTTCTGTCAATATACTACGAGAAAATCCTCCTCCATGGCTTCTAAACCAACAACCACATTCCAGGACGTCAACAATAGCAGCATTGTCCTTCATTATCAGGTCAATCTGGCAAAACAACATCAAAAGACAGATGAAATACTGGCATAAAAACCATGTCTACTCAGTTCTTGGCAGCTCTGGGTGGCAGTTCTCAAAAGTCCTGGGCAACTCCAGTGGGCTCTCAACAGTCTTTCTCTCAGCAACCCAGGCTCCATGATACTGGATACTGCTCTCCAAAAGTTCTTCTGGCCTTCTCTGGGGTTGGACCTCCCTCCCAATTCACAGCTCCTCCCAGTTCAGCCCTCTCCAGGTCAACAAGTCCATCCCACAAGTAGGATTCACAAGCTCTTGGTTTTAACACTGTACCCCAAAACCAAGCCAGTACAGGGGCATCTCCTAATTCTATAACCATTACACCACTATATAATACAGATTAAAATCTGGTATGGTTAGGCCACCTTCCCTAGAATTTCTTTTCATTAATTCCCTCAATATTCTGGACCTTTTCTTCTTCCAAATGAATTTTGTTCCTATTTTTTCTAGCTCTATAAACTAGTTTTTTTTTTGGTAAATTGATTGGTATGGCGCCAAATATGTAATTTAATTTAGATAAAATTGTCGTTTTTTATAATATTAGCTCAACCCAGCCACAAGCAATGAATATTTTTCCAATTAGTTAGATCTAAGTTATTTGTGTGAAAAGTATTTTGTAGCTGTATTCATATAGGTCCTGTGTCTAGGATTCTCTGAGTATATCATCACATCATCTGCAAAGTTTGATAGATTATTCTCTTTTCTATCTAATTTGATTCCTTTTATTTATTTGTCTTCTCTATTTGCTCCTGCTAACATTTCTAAGACCAGATTGAATAAAAGGGGTGATAGTGGGCATCCTTGTTTCACCTGTGATCTTATTGGAAATGCTTCCAGCATATCCCCATTACATATAATACTTCCTGACTGTTTTAAATAGCTATCGCCTATGATTTTAAGGAAGACCATTTATTCCTTTATTTTCTAGTGTTTTTAAAGGGAATGGATATTGTATTTTGTCAAAAGTCTTTTCTGCATCTATTGAGATAATCATGTGGTTTCTGCAAGTTTTATTGTTGATAGCATCAGTTATACTGATGGTTTCTCGAATGTTAAATCATCCTTGCACTCAGGGATATAAAACTTCCCCTAAGAATTGCGTTTGCCACATCCCACAAGTTTTGGTTTGTTGTCTCATTATTGTCGTTCTCTTTAATGAAGTTATTTATTGTTTGTATAATTTCTTGTTTGTTCTCCTCACTCTTTGGGATTAAATTATTTAGTGTCCATTTAGGTTTTTGCCTATCTTTCCATGGTCCTTTATTGTATATAGTTTTATTGCATCATGATCTGAGGATTCTGCATTTAATACTTCTGCCTTTCTGCACTGAATTGTGAGGTTTTTATGCCCTAGTACATGGTCAATTTTTTGTGTATGTGCCCCCTTACTCCTCCTACTGCCTGTAGAGCCAAGTGGATTTTTATACTTATCAGAGTATATTATTCCTTCTTTGACCCCAACACAATGAGAGTAAATTTCATACAGCGCTCCTTGCCCTCCCTCCTTCCCCTCTTTTATAATGAGTTTTTGTGTCTTTTCACGTTAGAATCTTAAACTTAACTGATTACATTGTTCCCTCTTTGAACCAGAACCAATGAGAATAAAGTTCATATGATGTTCATCTCCCTCTCTCCTTCCCCTCTTCCATAGTATGTTTTTATTCCTCTTGTGTGACATAATTTATCTTTTTTCTGCCTCATCCTTTCTTTTTGTCCAGTTACAGTCCCTTTGGACCCTTTAATAAGGTTTTGTTTAATCATTGGATTAGTTCATTTATAGCCACACCCTCTATCTATGTATATCCCTTTTAAAGGTTGTGATAATCATATACATGTCAATAATGACAGGTATCAGCTTCTTTGCTTTTATTTAATCCCAAGTTATATGTATGCATGTGTGTCTGTGCATGTGTGTGTGTGAGTGTGTGAATGTGTGTTTTCTTTGTTTACCTTTTTATGTCCTTCTTGAGTCTTCTAATTGGAGATCAAATTTTCCATTGATCTCTGGATTTTTCATCAGGAAGGTCTGGAAGTCCCATATTTCATTACATGACCATCTTTTTGCCAGAAAAATTATGCTCAGTTTTTCTAGGTAGTTGATCTTTGTTTGAAGTCCTAGCTCTTTTGCTTCACAAAATATCAAATTTCAATCCCTCTAATCTTTTAATGTAGAAGCTGCTAGGTCTCTTGCAATCCTGACTGTAGTTCCATGATATTTGAATTGTTTCTTTTTGACTGCTTGCAATATTTTCTCCATGACCTGTTATTCTGGAATTTGGCTACTATATTTCTTGGAGTTTTCAATTTGGGATCTCTTTCAGGAGGAGTCTTATGAAGTCTTTTGATAACTATTTTACCCTCTAATTCTGGGACTTCAGGACAGTTTTCTTTAACAATCTCTTAGAGGATATTGTCCAGGCTGCTTTTTCCTTCATGGTTTTCTGATAGACCAATAATCCTTAGGTTAGCTTTCCTGGCTCTGTTCCCCAGGTCAATTGTTTTTCCAGTGAGATGTTACACTTTCTTCTAATTTTTTGCTCTTCATGCTTCGTTTGAATGACTCTTGATGCATCATGGAGTCCTTAGCTTTGATTTGACTTATTCTTATTTTTACTGAATTATTTTCCTCAGTTTTTGAAGGTCCTTTTTTAGGGATCATTTTCCTCAGTTAGATTTTGAACCTCCTGTCCCAGTTCACAAAAATGTTACTTTTTAAGGTTTTGTTTTATTCAGTGAGATTTGTCTTTTCCAATTTGGTTAGCATAGATCACCTATCTAATTTGGCTTTCAAAATCTTTCTTAAGCTCCTCCAAGAATGCTTTTTGGGCTTGAGATCAGTTAATATTTCCTTCTGTGGTTTCAGGTGTGAGTATAGAGTCCATGTTGTCTTCCGTATTGGGTTGTTCTTGCTAGCTATAATAAGCTCAGTTCGATTTTCTTGCTTTTCTCTTCACAGCTTCCTTCTTTCCCATTGTGATTTTCTATTTCCTGATTTCTCAGGCTGGGAGCTAAGGGCCCGGTTGTTGACTTTGTGTGCTCCAGTCTCTGGGTGTTTAGACTGAGGCCAAGGCCAGGATTCTCAGTGTTTCCCCTGAGTTGTCCTGAGCCTCACTGAATAATCTGTGGGGGTGGGGGTGGTCTGGCCACTTCAGATTTCTGCCTCTATGCCCCTGGTCTATAGCTCATACAGACTCGGCCCCTGGCATGCAGCAAAGCTGGTGTCTGCAGATTTCCCTGGTGGTGCTAAGGCCCACCTAGGCTTGTGTTGTTAGCACTTGTTGGTTCCACTACCCAGGGATTTTGGAACTCTTACTGATCAGCAGAGGTGGGGCTTATTGGGACTTCTTCTGCCCTTCATTTCACACTCCTTACTGCCTCAATTACACTCTTTCTCTGTGACTCCTAAGTCAGAAACTATTTCCACTATGTCAGAATTTTACTCTGGGTGGGACATTTATCTCTGGGTTTTCTGAGCTCCTTCTGTCCAGACCTATGTGGGCATTTTCCTGGACTGGGAATCTGCTATGCTCCATCTTCCAATAGATTTTATCACTCTAAAATCTGTTCAGACTCACCTTTTAAAGTTTAGTGACAGAATTCATGGAGAAGTTTAGAAAAGTTCCTGCTTCTGTTCTGCCATCTTGGCTCTATCCCTGAAATTTCCCTTTTTAATATGGTTTATTTGCAAAATAGTTTAGTCATTAATTATGCCATTTCTTGGAAAGTGAGCCCCTAAAAACCCATTTGTGGCCTAAAAAGTTTAGCGTATCTTAATTTTGGCTTTTACCTACTGCCAAGTTGTATAGGTTTGCTCTATGGACTTCACTAGATTGCTAAAGACTAAATAATTTTTGGCAATGATGTCCAGGTTTCTCCTTTTTTCTTTCTTTCTTTTTTTGGAAGGGGGAAGACAGGGTAATTGGGGTGGAGTGACTTGCCCAAGGTCACATAACTAGTATATGTTAAGTGTCTGAGGCCTAAGTTAAGTGTCCTCCTGAGCCCAGGGCTGGTGCTCTATTAACTTTGCCACCTAGCCACCCCCAAGTTCCTTCTTGTACCCTTTGGTAATTACTGAATGTAGATTGTAGTGATCTATTTTTATATGCCAAGGGACTAATATATGACCCAGGAATACTACAAGCCTTTTTAGTACTATTAACAATTCAACAATCTCTTAAGCAATATTACCTGTGGTTCGTGATTGTTATTTCTTGGAGAACAATTGTCACATCTTTTCCAGAGAATCTAAGTCCTTTCTCTTTATGGAAAAAAAATCGAATTTATTTCTCAGTTTGAAATGTTTAGCAATCTGCATCTTTCTTTTATCCTGTTACATAATTACAGTACTCAGGATTCTCCTCTAACTCTGAAAGATCTACATACCCCCTTGTTTGCTTTGGTTTCACTTTGAGGGTGTATTTTGTTTTTTAAAGAAATATTTCATGTTTCTTGAAATTATAGAATATAGAAAGGCTTTCTTCTAGTACTTTCTGCTTCTCTTCTAGGAAAGGAGGTGAACTTGCAATTTGCACATAGATAGGAATTACTTGATGATAATGGAAAAAAAAATCACATACTCACTGTAAGTTAGTGTAAAATTTGCCCAGTCTCCAAATTTACTGATAATTTATACCTTTTATTCACATTTTTACACCCTATTCCCTTTGTTTCTTTTACACGATGTGCTTTTTATTACATTTTTTTCATTTTAACACATATTTACACCTAGACACCCTTTTATCTTAACACCGTAATACTTACTACTGAAATTTCTTTTGCCTCTCCCAGCAACTAGAAAGTCACACATCAGTACCTTTTCTTCTCTCACTAAAAGTTTGCCTTGTCTTAATAATTTCCTTTGATTTCATTTTTCTGATCTATTTTGCATGACTAATTGCTTTTTCGAGTTAGCCTTATTTTCTAGTGGATATTCTCTTCCATTTTTTCTTCTTCGGAACAACCATTCTCATTCATTGATATTAGTCTCCAACTCTTCCCCAAATTCTGCCATTTTTATCCAACTTTTGTTTTTCCAAATTCATGGTCTATCTATGCTTTTGTTTCTTATCTGTAGTCTCTATAAGTCATATTAGGAAGGGAGGAACAGAAGAAAAAAAATTGCAGCAGCAGTGACAAACAATATTCATTATATATCTATCATATCCAAGGTACTATACTGAACACTGAGCATTTGAAGACAAAAATGAAGGGCTCCTGTCAGAAAATGACTTACTTTGTACTGGGAGAAATAACATGTACACAGATAAGTAAAGATAAGACAATTGGAGGAGAGATTATCTCTAATGATAGAGAAGATAAAGTAATCTAGAACGTTTTCATTTAGAAAGTGACACTTGAGTTGAGTACTGATGGAAGACAGGAGTTCTATGAGAGAAGAGGCAGGAAAGTATTCTAGGCTTGTGGATGTCTTGTTACAAAAGCACAGAAACTTGACATCAAATATTGTGTACGTGGAACAATTTGAAAGGAACATAATATCTTGGGAGAATTACTGTAAAAAAAAGTCTAGAAAGATAGGTTTGAAAAAGTGTGAAGAGCTTTAAATTCCAGAGTAAAAAAGATAACTTCCTATAGGCAAGAAGTAGCCACCAAAAGATTTTGAGTAGAGAACAGATATGGTCTGTATATTTTTAGGGAGACTATATAAAGGATGATAGGAGAATGTGACACTAGAGGGAATGAAATCACTTATGATAATTAATACAGGTGAGGACTGAAATTTGAGAACTCAAGGAGAGAATAATATAGATACAAGAAATAATGCAGATGAAGGCTACTAAGCAAATCTTCAAAAATACACAAAATTTCTAAATAATACTAATAATAACCAAGTGCAAGAAATAGTAATAGAAAGGAAAATATCATTACAAATAACAACAAAATGATAGAAACATTTGGGAATCAACTTCCCAAACTATAAAAACTACTTCTATAGATTTGATTATAAAGTGCACCTTTACAAAAACAAAAGAAAACTAATCATTTAAATAGCTGAGTATTCAGTGCTTATGGTTAGGTTATGCCAACATAATAAAAAATGACAATACTGTAAAATTAATTTATATTTTAATGCTATAATGATTAAGTTACCAAGGGCATATTTTATAGATTAGATTAAAAAATGTTCAGAGAAATAAAATATTTTAAATATCAAGGGAAATGATGAAAAGAAGAGATGAGAGGGAAATAGAACTTCTATATCTCAAACTATATTACAAGCCAACAGTCATCAAAACCATCTGATGTTGGCTAAAGAACAGAGAGCTAAATCAATGGAACAACCTAAGCAAGGGAGGTTCAGAAATAATCAACTAAATAACGCAGTACTTGCCAGAGCAGAAAACATAAATTATGTTTGGGGTAAAAAAAAAATACCTCCTTATTCAATAACAATTTTTGGGAAAATTTAAAGGAATATGGAAAAAACTGAGCTTAACCCAACACCATACATCACATTCCATAATACATTCTAAATAGATACAGACTCTTAATATTATATTAATTTAATTAATATATAACATGTGGATATAATGTAAAATTATGTAAATATAATTTATATTATAACATAAATTAATTAAATAATACCATTAAAATTAAAAGAGAAACAGATTACATACATCTTGTAGCTATGAGAAGATCAAATTTTAACAAAAAAAAGAGATAGAAGAAATTACAAAAATAAAGAGAAATAGATCATTGATTATTTTAAATGGAAATGCATCTGCACTAGGATAAAAAGAAAAGAGGTAGATTGGGGAAATGTCTTTATCAAATTATCCTTAGAAGGGTTAGTATTCAAGACACATAAATCTTTCTCTCTCTCTCTCTATCTATCTATCTATCTCTATCCCATTCACCAACAAATACATTACTAAATAATATGATCAAACAGGTTTCAAAAGAAATGCAAAATATTCACAACCATATAAAAATGTGCAAATGAATAATAATTGGAAATATGCAAATTAAAAATATAAATGAGTATTAAAGGGCCTTCAATAGAAATAAGGATTTACAAAAGACAGCGCCTAGTTTTGAAGATAATCAGTTCCATTTTGGACCTGCTGGATTAACTTGCTGATATAGTGGTTATTAAAATATATAGCAGACAAAATTCAGTTAGTAATGTGTAATGTGGAAGTGATAGACCTTCCATAAAAGGCAGGGAAAAGCAACTGCTATGCCTCAGAAGACACTTGGATGTGTGTGTGTGTGTGTGTGTGTGTGTGTGTGTGTGTGTATGAGAGAGAGAGAGAGAGACAGACAGAGACAGACAGAGAGAGACAGAGAGAGAGAGAGAGAGAGAGAGAGAGAGTTTCTGTGATTTTGATGTAGTTGTTGAAAGAGAAGGATCAAAAAAGGGAGGGGGGATGGAACCCCAATTTAGTATGGTTGAGATGATTATACCTGACTATGCAACCATGGCAGAGTTGTTCCACTCTAACTTGGCTTTTGTTTTTCTCTTCCGAAAAAAAAATGGCCTATCCATTAGAAAGGACAAGCAAAATGCCTTGTAGGTAACTGTTACACAATATATAGATGGAGTTGGTGAGGAAAAAATACTTACCCTGGGTGAATTCAAGGCACCCAGTTCTGATGAGTAATATTCTCTGATATCAAACAACTGTGCCACTTCCATGAATATTTGAAAGATGTTTGAGAATGGAAGAAATATGCCAAGACTGGAGAAAGTAAAATGTTCCCAATTATTCTAAAAGAGGAAAGATGAGATTCCACAAACCATAGGCCAGCAAGCTTCATTTAAATATGTTATAAATTTCTACAACAGATTATTAAAGAGATGGCTATCAAAAGGGTGAGTTCATCCAAAAAAAAGGCAGTATGACTTCAGCAAGTATAGTTCATGATATATGAATCATGTTTCATTCTGTTGCTAAAGTAGTAAAGCTCTATACGGTTTTACTAGATTTTAACCAAGTGATAAAGTATCTTGTGTTGTTCTTGTGGACAAGCAGGAGAGATATTGATGATAACAAAATTATATGAATGAATATTCTAGAATGCTTCTTACTTACCTTTTATATATGAAATTCTTTGTTTTTATGAAGTGTGGTACATTTCTCCACCTCAGCAGGCTCTTTATTGTGGGAAGCACCATGATGGAGGGGAAAGAATGCTGGATATGGAATTAGAAGACATGGGTTCAAACCTTAGCTATGCCACTCATACTACTTATGTGTACTGTAGTAAGACACAATCTGTCTACTTATTAATTTACTCCTCTATACAATTATAAGACCGGATGAGATGACCTTTAAGTTTCCTTTCAGTTCTAAATCATTGCCCTTGTCATGCAAAAACAAAAACAAAAACAAAAGTGTATGCTATATAAAACCCTTTAAATGTCTTGGTATTACTTTAATTTAGTATATTATTTTTGAATTTGCATGTTCTCTTTTCTTTACATATAAATATGTCCACTTAAACCCAAGATGGCTTGGTTATTGAAAGCAATATACCTTCATGGTGGAAATATTCAACTATGGAACAATTCATGACTTTTGGATTGTCGAGTTTAGGGCTTCCACAAACCCAAAGGATACATTCCCATCAGATCACAGACACAGGGATTCATCTAGCTACAGCAGCCTTCACAATGTAACATTTTACTAAAGGGTACAGCCTCTCTGTTCTTTCATGGCTGCCTCTATTCATTCTGCCCTGAATAAAAAATACCGAGGAAGTTGTTAAATGAGATTTAATAATAGAGTACAGCATTTAATGTATATTAATTAAATATCAGCAGATGGTAAGGAGAGTCCTTGCTGAGAGTGAATAAGGAGAGAGAGAAATCTAACTGCCATGTAATTAAGCTGAACCTGCAGAAACAATGGAGGTGTGATTACTTTTTTATTAACACATTACACTTACATGTGATGTTGAAGAATTTAATTACTATGTACTTCTTATTTTGTTAATCCAAGTTGTTCTCGCATTGGTTTGGTCTTTGTTCATAATAAACATTATGAAGCAACTCAAGTCACATTAGTTCTCTGTTTTTATCTTGTTTTTTTTTCAAATTGAAAAATGTTGTAAAACCCATTTCTATTTTCAAATTTCATTCCTCTGACCAAAGATGAATGTGCCTTAGTTCTACAGACACTTTACACTTTGGATCTCACCTCTCACTTCTGACAATGAACACCAACAAAATTTAATGGTAGAAAAGGGAAGGATTATTTTATTTCTTCATTATGCCTACAGCATGTAATATTTCCTAACCAGTCCTTATTAAGATCAGAAAGACACAGTCTGGGAAAAATGCATGAAATTAGAAGTTGATTTGATGTCAGAAAATTCCAAATTGTTATTAGCATTCACTAATCAAGGATGTAGCTACATTTATGTTAACAACTATAATCACTTGTTTCTTTGAACTCATGTCTTCTCAACTCATGTTTCCACAAACTCTACAAAAGTCCATCTTCAAACCTGCATCCTACATGGCAGCACTAAAGTAGATGTCATTCCTGGAGAGTATTGGGTTTAGCTCCTGTTTAAAAATAATTATTCACCCTGAACTACAATCCAGACAAAGAAGAGAAATGTGTCCAAGTTATGAGAGGACATATTAACTTGGAAAGTCTTCTAATATAGCCTTTCACCTAAAGCAGTTTATCTAAGTATAGAGGGTCTTATCACCAGAAGGCTAGCCAACATCTGTATAAGAGGACTTTTTAGTAAGGCCTCTTATACAGATGTCCATAAAGGCTTGGAATGATTTTTGGGGTGGAGGGGTATCATAGGGAGACAACACTGATGAAATAAAGAATCTTAAGTGAGCAATAGTAGCAAAGAAAGCCTTTCTGAATTTCACAAAGAAATGTGAATAGCTGAATGATAGTCCTAAGTAAAATACAGGATTGCATATGAACTGTTATAATACTAATACTTCATTGAGTTTGTTATCTCCTTGTTGTGAGTACTCACTACAAAAGTGCAGATCACATCCCCATTGATGGTCTCTTATGCCAGGCAGCACTTGTATACATTTTCCTGTGAATCCATTTCAACAAAAACAAAAAATTCTTCTGATTATTCCATATGGCTGTGAGTTATTAAATAAAATACTCTTTAAAATTACTGTTGCAGTTCATTCAAATGTTGATGTAGAATCACATGTAGGTGTGATTGATCCGTAATGTTACCACATAAAACTCTTTAAGAGTGGTGGCATGAGGGTTGGTGTCAAATACATTTGAATGGAAATGAATATGAACCACCCGAGTAGGGAGGACAAGGATAATTGATGACTACCTCTTATATTCCCCTGGCATCCAAGTATAAGGTGGCTTTACTTTGTGCATGTGACAATATTGTTGATTGAAAGGAGAAGAAACAAAGAAAGTTGTGTTAAAAATACTAAAAACCAACCCCATAGTGAAAAGACACCCATTCTCTTACAGATGGCAAAGGTATCCTGTTTTCAAGCATGTGATTTATGTATAATTGGCAGGAAGACTATAAGATTTAAAAAATGGGAAACTGTGGTATCTTTGGTGACTATAGCATAAGTATTTCATATTTGTAACATGGCAACAGAAATGTGGATATAAGTCACTTATTTCACCCAAGAGATTGCTTTGGAACAGTAGGATTAGTCAAACCTACATTTCCAAATGAGTCTGAGAAGAATCATCAGAGTAGAATTGGAGGAATACTTCAGAATCTACATTGCCACATGTTGATTGGAAGAGTCAAGTAGAAAACATTGCTGCTTGGGGAATTAAATGAAAAGGGGGGGCAGATTTTGCTGCATGGAAAGGTTGACTGAAGAAGAAAGATTGTACCTTAAACTTTCTCTTCTCTGATATCCATTGCTTGATAAGGGGACATTTTTCTGAATCCAACTAAGGGAGAAAATTTGGATAAGCACTTGAGGTTTTGGGGTTTGGGTCTACTGCTTTGTTGAAATAGTTTAATATAATATGAGTAGCATATAAGAGGAACAACTAGTGATTTCATCTAAGAGGAGACTAGAGAGGCCAAGATGAAGACTTTATCTACTAATATTATCAATAGTGCCTTAGAGAGTTCAAAGGTGTGTAATAGTAATCAATTTGTTGGATATTTAGGGCTAAGTGGATAGGATACTTAGGGCTAAGTAGATCAGATACTTAGGGCTAATTAGATCATATAGTTAAGGAGATCCTAGTAACTTAAGGGTTAAGTATAGAACTCTGTCCATTGGTGAAAAGGTGTGAA
>JAQQSW010010798.1:0-12909 GCA_028646575.1 Pseudocheirus occidentalis
GCGGCCGAAGAGCCCGTGCAGGTTGGGGCCGGTCTTGTGCTTGCCCCCCTTCTCCACCGTGTGGCACTGGGCGCACTTTTGCACGAAGATCTTCTTGCCCTTCTCCACGTCGCCCATGGTCAGTCCGGCTCCGTCCGCAGCCTTATACTCGATGACCCGCTCTCTGCACTCGCTCCGACTCGCGCTTCCTCTGCCCACTTTACATAACTTTTAAATTAAGGCTGAAAGACCAAAGATGGTTCTAAGTTATTTTGGATCCTTACTGATTCTGAGATGTGATTCAAGCTGATGGCAGTTGTTTCAATAAAGATCTGTTTTGTCTAACCTGTTTGCTCTGTCAGTCTTGCCCTTGCCCCCCGCCCTGTTCTGACAGTCCAGTCTGGAATAACTAAATGTGTAATGAGCCCAGATCTTCTAGGACGGACCATAAGGCCCAGAAGGCTAACACGTACCAGTCGAGAAAGAGGAGACGAGAGATTTTCTTGATCTTTCTTGAAGCCGTAAGGACCTGAGCGCAGAGTATTCCAGAAAGCTGTTCTCCTACACAAAAAAGAAGTGGTGTTTAGTGGGGGAGAGTGAAAGAAAAGTGTTAGCAGGCTCAACACCTGCTTCTCATTTGACTCCATGATGGAACAAATTCTTCCTCCCCATCTTCCACAGCATATAAACATTTAAACATATCTTTTTGTTCTTTAGATAAAAATTATAATACTATGGGATGTGAGTGTATTTTGAATGCTAATTTTATCACGACAGAATGACATGCTTACAGGCTAAGTAAGGCTATAGAAAGGAAGGGTGCCTGGTAGGAGAAAGGAGAGAGTGAAATCAAGAACCTGATGAAAAGATGTGGCAAAAAGGAACTATAAGAAAAGAAAAAGACGAGAAAGTCTGAGGTCAAAGACACTGCCTTGGGAAATGGAGGAAAGAGGTACACTCTGGGGAGCAAACAACTAGCTTAATGTTCATAGAACTGTGGAAATAGTAGAATAAGGACTGGTGCTTGGGATCCTGGTAGAGAAGACATAGCTTCATCAGAACAAGTCTGAAGTAAAAAAAGTCAAACCCGCTACCAGGTCACACCTGGTAGCAGCGTCTGTGACTAAGTTAGACCACTGCTAACCTGCTTCTCTGTATTGGCTCACTAGTTTCTCACCCTCCAGCACACTCAGCGCTCTAAACAGCCAAATGAACTTGAGATCCTGGCTGCCTGTTACAGAGGACCAGCAAGCAGTACTGATGTGCAGAGGGAAAGGCTTCAAGTGTAAATTTAGAAACTAAAACGAAGATAGGGATAGGGATTAGCCCTGTTATTTCATGAACAGAAGGAATTCACAGATGAGAAAACCCCCTCTGCCAATGCAGGTCCATTTAATGAGGGTTCAGAAGAAGCCCAGCCGACTCTGTGTTTCCCACTAGCTGCTCTCCTTGGATTTGGCTCCACCATCATCATGCCCCCATACTAGGTACCTTCTCCTCCTCCTCCCTTTCAGCTTCCCTTTCAAAGTTGTCTTCCCTAATTCAACAGTAAGTTCCTGGAGAGCCCAGACTATCTTCCTTTTTGTTATCTGTGTCCAGACCTTAGCACAGTGCCTGTCACATATTAAGTACTTAAAGAAGGTTTACTACATTGTATCATATTCAAGAATTGCCTCAAGTACGGAGGAGTTAAGTGATTTGCCCAGAGTCACACAGCCAACGTGTGTCAGAGGCAGGACACAAGGAGAATCCCTTATATTTCCTTAATTAGAAGCAGAAAGATTAGCAGCAAACAAAGGTGCCTTCTATTTGCTAGTGTCCATCTCCAACTAACACAGGGGACAGGGATGGTAAGCTCGCCAGGCACTCCTCCATTCAGTGACTTACATAGCACCATGCTGATACAGTTACTAATGGGTATTTCCACCCAAGGTTAGTGGACCTCTCCTTCCCCAAAATGCTTGGAAAAAGGGGACCCAGCAAAAACCCCAAACCAGCCAGTTTGTGAGCAAACTGCCAGAGTCCCTACCCTGTTCACACTGAATACTTACATTTTCTTTGTCTGAAGAGGAGCTACCTGTTGCATCTGTCTTCTGGGAAAAGGAACCAAGAGCACTGGGAGTGCTACACAGCAGCTGGGCCTGGAAGTGATCCAGAGGACAGCTTTCTAGAGTTACAATCTGGCTATAGTGCCTGGCCCCCACCTTCTATGAAAACCAAACTTCATAAAAAGCTTATACTCACAGGGATGCATTTCCTAATATGTTGATTATGATCCCTGCAAAGGACAAATTAGACATCAGTGAACTCTCCCCCTTCCCTCCAAAAAAAACCCAATCTCCTCTTCTTTTATCATTTGGGAAATTCCAAAATGCTTCCTTTTCCTTCCATCCTAAGTACTCTGGACCTAACCTAGCCACTTCCTTGGTCATCCATTACCTGTAGTAGTAGCATTATATGTGATATCTGGGAGTAAGACTACTCTCAAGTATTCTTTCCTCTCATCATTTAATTTGCAAAACTATACACATAGATGTATCTCAATAATGAATCAGTCTGAATCTTTTTTTTTATACTGGACCTGTTATTTCATTGGTGTATGAAATGCTCAGTGAGGAAACTTCTACCAATTCAGGTCCCAAATTGCTCACCAATTTTTACAGTCTTCAAGAGCTGACTGGGACAGAGATAGTCGAAGTGACTTGCTCAAGGTTACACATGCATTCTGCGTCGGGGCAGAATCTGAATGTAGATTTCCCTGACCAAGGCTGGCTCTCCACCACTGTTTATGCCAATGGAATTGGGCTACTTGTGATCTGTCATATCTTTTCTTTCTTGTCTCTATATTATTAATCTACTCCAATCTTATACTTGGCCTTTTGCCTGAAGTCTTCACATTTTAAGCCAGACTAGTCTATAGTACATGGGTTGGATATGTAAAATAAATGAGGGGGAAAAAAATCAGCATTTTCATATGTGCTAATAAAAACTCAGTGTACTGAAAAATAGTATACAATTCACCTAAATAATTAAGTGGGGAGCTCTGAAGGGATCGAAACATACTGGTCCCTTTGCTCACTGCCCACTGGAGAAACAGCTAAGTGAAATGTAAAGGTTCATAGGACCAAGGGAGGTAAGAGATCTTAGAAATAATTTGGTCCAACCTCCTAATTTTACATAAGGTCCAGACAAGTAAATTGCTCTAGGTCACATAGATTATACATAGTAGAGACAGATTCTCAACCTAGATCCTTCACAATTCATCTCCTCTGCTCTTGCCACAGTAATTACTTTGCATTTGTTGAATACATCCCCACTAAATAATAAGGGAAGGTCACTGGAATATGCAGAGTAACAGGAGGAAGGAAACTGATTTGTTATTAAAATTAACACCAGATAATCCTTATGTAAATTCAAGTATAAAACTGTCTTTCATATTCAAAGATATGACACCAATGGCTATTTGTATCTACAAATAAAAAGACCTGCAGTCTTTTACACATTACATATATGCTATAATATCTTTCATTTTATTGCATTCTTATGACATCAATATTTTAATTATGTCCTGTTTCAGGAGTGGGAAAACTTGAAAAGAGAAAAGCATTTAGGCCATAAAGAACACCTACAACCTCAAGTAAAAACTTCTTTATTTTACAAAATGCCTGAAAAAGTTAAAATCCAAGCTGTCCCATTGATAACTTGGTGTGATTAAAAAATCTTGAGGGCTGAGATATTTAATAAGTTCCAGGACTAGTAACTTACATTTAAGCTAGCTATACTTCTGGAGGTCCTGAGGAATCCAAATTACCTGTAACCAGACAAGAAGAGTTGATGACAGGCTGGCAAAATCTTCTGGTTCGGTGTTTTCGAACAGTAGTACTGAGACACATTAGTACACCACAAAAATGTCAATGCTATGTCACAACAAGCTAGTTTTCCTCATGAGTTCCTCCTTTCTTTGCTCATGTGCTACTCCCACCGTTAATCTATATCACTGATGATAATTTAATATCCTTTGAACCTCAATAAGGGCCAGAGCCTGAACTAATCAGCCAAAAAAGGAGCCTCGACCTAACAGATACCCCTTTGTTCTCTGAGTAAATTCAGTAAAATTGAGTAAACTCTCTTCCTATGCCAACTAGGCCAGATGGGGCTGACTTTAGAGCATTTTTTCCCTCTGTTTATGGCCACCAAGGATAAGACTCTTAACTTGAGACACTATCTTGAATAATAGGACTTTTTCTTAGCTTAATATTTTATGGACATATGCTATGTCATGGCATGCTAATGGCAAAGAAAACACACATTCTGGGTTTTAATTTCAATTAATACTTTGACAATTGTCTTATCTTATTGTATATACCAGCTATTCAATTAAGAAAATTCCTTCCTCATAATATGGTTAAATATATATAGAGATCATAAATGAGTGGCATAGATACCCTGAGTTGGGATTGTTCTAAAACATATTTAAAGCTGGTCATTCTGTTATCAGTCAGAATTCACATTCTGGCTCCTTGTACATACGTACATGTTTACTAGCTTTGACTAACTTTAAGGGAATAAACAATGTGAATTAACTATCATCTAGCTTATTTGCCTCTTTTAACCAAATTTTCAGATCAACACTGATAATTCATCCTCTTAAATGGGGACCAAATTAGGAATTAAGTAAAAGTAGCCTGTAACTGTTTGGAGACAGCCCAATTCAAAACAACTAAATTATTACTATTGTTAGGTTCTATGTATACAGGTTTCCCTGCCAGTAATGTTAATGAAATCAGAAGATCTTCCATGCCCCTTTCTACTGGCACCTAGTAAAGGCACTTAGCTCCTTACTTCAAGTTAACTTCAATGTAATGTTAATGAAATCAGAAGATCTTCCATGCCCCTTTCTATTGGGACCTAGTAAAAGGCACTTAGCTCCTTACTTCAAGTTAACTCCTTGGGAGTAGTTAACACGTTAACAGGAAGGGGCAGAACTGGGAGGAGTTATACTGTATATAAGGAAGAGAACCAGCAGGACAGTCAGATTTTCTCTCAGTCACCACCTGGAGATGCACCTTTTGCTGAGATCCTCCTTCTGCAGCTTTTACCAAGAACTTCCAAGGACCAGGCTGAGGAACTACTGTGAGTCTGAGAGGGATCCCTGCTTGAGGGAGCCTGTTCTATTCGTGAAGGCACTGCATTAACCATGTGTATCAACTTCATGGCTACTATAATGACTTTGGCTTTCTGGTTCTGGGACTTATCCTGGTTTTGGCACTCAGTGTTCAGGTTTCTGAATAAAGCCCTCCATGTGGAGAGTTTGCTACATTTTGTGATTCATAACTATACCAGCATATTCATAACCACCAGGGGTGTTGTGAATATTGCATTACTGATACACTGCCTTATCAGCATACCCATTATTTTCAAAGACTGAGTTCCCCATTCCCTTTAAACACAGCACTGACCACATCACAAAATGACAATAGGGAGTATCCTTTTTATACCAGTATTTCTAGCACCTAATATGGTGCCTGGCACGTGGCAGATTTTTTATAAAAGTTTAACAAATGACCAATTTTCATCATTTACAAATTTCATCTAACACCCTTCTTCCCCCAAGTAGGTATTTCATGGTAAACCTGGAAATTTCTAAGTGTGTCATCAAAAGAAAAAGCCTTAAAAACACCAATGGATGTTTTCTACAGGAAGGAAAGGAAGCTATAGAATTCAGGAAATCGAAGAGTAGATCAAATACTGAGATGAATGTCGAAGAAAATAATCTTCAGTCTTGAGGACGGAGACCTTCCACAAACATCAAGTCTTGGTTTAAAAAAAGGGGGGGAGGAAGGAATCTCTTTGCTACTGATCTCCTCTGTTCTTTAGAAACTAGACTAGAACACTAGATCAAATCTCACCTGGGTGGGTCACTGGCTTCCCACTATCAACCAATTAAAAAAAAACAAAACTGGATTCTCTCTCTTGAGTTAGTGCCACAAGTTAATACTGCTATAATCCCTTCTCAGACACTGCCTTGACTATGTCAAAATATTTGAGTGCCTCCCTAATTCCCTCAGATAAATTTCTAATTTTTTTCAAGTTCCTTTACCAACTTTTCCCATCTTAGTGCTTCTTTTCTATCCTTAGATACAATTAAACTATCCTTCCCACAGAAGTCTTTTTGCCTCTCTTCTTACCAGTTTCATTGAAGTCTGGCAATGCAGCAAGTTGGATGGAAGCTGTCTCCTCAATGCTAATATTTGACAAGTCAAGGCAACACTTTGGGGTTGCTCTGTTTTCATTAAAAAAAAAATTTGTCAAAATCCTTGTTAGAATGGAACTTCCTCAAAGGTAGGGCCTGTGTCACCATCTTATTTTGTAACACTCCAAAGTATCTCTGTGTACAATGGATGTAGACATGCTCTATAAGAACCAGTTTTGGTAAAATCAAAGAAAGAAGAGAATCTATTTACACAAAAGTATTGTATATGACCATAAGAAATAGACAAGGTCAGAGGGAACTGCAAAGACTTTTATGAACAAATGCATAGCAAAGTGAGCACAACTAGAAGAATAATGTATATATTGATAGCATTACAGGGGAAAACTTTGAATGACATTAGAACTCTGATCAATGAAGATGAAACATAGCACTTACCTCCTGACAGAGAACTTAAAATACAGAGAGAAAGAGACATACGTTTTTGGACATGGAAAATACAGGAATTTATTTTATTGAAAATATATATTGAGGGTTTTGTTTGTTTTTAGCTTGCTCAATGGGGAGGGAAGTAGAGGGGAAGATTGACTTTAAAGTTTATCTGAAACATAAAAATAACCAAAAAATATGCTCAGTGTCCAAAATCAGATCTTATTGGCTCTCCAAATTTCATAGAACTACCTAAGAACAAAAAAAAAATGAACTGAATGACAAAACTAAGAAAAACTCTCATCTCTTCACTATTCTAATGGTTAGTATCTCTTCCTTGATTACTAAACACTTCCCCCTCAATATCATAGTGCACCAGGATTCAATTCAATTCAGCTCAACAAACATCAGACCTTTGCTATGTGCAAGGCACTGATCAGACCTCTAAGGATACAAATAAAAAAGGGGGGGAAAGTTCCTATTCTCAAGGAGCTTACATTCTCTCAAGGTGATACAATACATACACGGATAAGTAAATAAAATACATATAAAAGTAATTCCAAGATGTATAAAACACTAACCACAAAGCTGAGGATTTTACATTTTATCTTAGAGGATGCAGGGCTGCAGATTTTGGAGAAGGGAAGTAGCAAGATCAGATCTACCTGTTAGAAATGCCAATCTGGCAGATATGAGGAGAATGGAATGGAGATGAGAGAATTAGGGTTCTGTTACACTTGATCTGTCCATCCCAGACAGCTATCATCCTATCTCTCCCCTCCCTTTCATGGTCTTCTTCATCTCACACCTAGACTACAGAAAGAGCCAATAGAAGATTGGTCATCCTAATGTCATCTCCCCATTCATTAAGCTGTAATGGTCCCTTATAACCTCCAGAACCAAATACAAAAATTTTCTGCTTGGCTTATAAGCCCTTTTTAAGCTTTCCATTCTTCTTACACCTTACTCCCTACCACATACTCTGCAATCCATGAATACTGGTCTCCTAGCTCTTCCTCCCACATGACACTCCATCTCCCTACTTCACTGCATTTTTACTGGCTGTTTCTTAGGCTTAGGACACTCCCTCTTCATCTCTGCCTCTGGTTTCTCTCTGAAATTATTAACAATTTGCATTGCATATATCTTGTTTATACATAGTTATTTGCATTTTTATTACCTATTTGACTGTGAACTCCTTGATAACAGGGCCAGTTTTTGCTTTTCATTGCACCTCCACTGATTAGCACATTGCATGGCACTCTAGGAACTTACAAAATATTTACTGATTTGATCTGAATATTGCAATAGTCCAGGCCAGAGGCAATAAGGTTCTGAATTAGAATTGAGATGGTCTGGATAGAGAACAAGCAGCAAATGAAAGAGCTCCGCGCACATGTAGAAACAACAAAACTTGGCACCTGGTTTAATACGTTAATACTATTAAATTTAAATTCAATAATTTAATAGGTGATGAGGGAAAGGAGAGGATTCAGGAGTGAGTGACTCCAAATATGAGCTCTCTGGGGAGAATACAAGAAATAGGTAAAGAGCAAGAGTACAAAACAGATTTACCCTGTTAAAGAGCTGAGGTTTCCAGAATCAACAAGGAACTTGCTAGATGGAGTCTTGGGAAGTTCTGAGTTAAAGGAAAAGGAAGCATCCTTCTCTAGAAGCAAGTTCAACTTCTTTCTGCAGTTAGACCTGAAGCATGATCTGAAAGGAGTCCCAGACATGGCCTCAAAAGAATCTTATGCTGGGAAAAAATTAGTCCCTGAAAATCAAAGAGAAAACATATTTCAACTGAATATCCGTATCATAAGTCATAACCCTCTTCTATGTATTTTCTTCACGCAAATTACCCATCAAGAAAACAGCAACCACTAAGATCAACAGCAGAACCAAAAGGAAAAATCGATAGTCCCCAGTTAGCAAAAGGAAGGTGCAACATGCTACCAGAGTGGAAAGATCACCGGACCTGATGTCAGAAGACCTGAGCTTCAGTCAGAGACCCTGCCACTGTCCACTTGTGGGGCCTACGGTCAAGTCCTTTTCCTTCTCTGAACTTCATTTTCCATATTGGTAAAATGAAAATAATAATGCCTGCTTTACTCCACAAGGGTCATGTGAACAAAGCACACCCTGTAGACTCTAAATTACTACAGGATGAGAGCTGAATAGGAACAAAGCCTAGAACAAAAGCAAATTCTCCGCTGCCAATGGGACAGAACAGTCTTCTCTCCAGGGGCCACCCCCCAAAGAACCACTCTGGATATTATGTGAGAACTCAGCATCATATAAAAAACATTTTAATTTGGAATCAAAAGGACCTATTCCTACCTGTTATTTACTATACTTATGACCTTGGGCATAAGTCACATCCCTTCACTGAACCTCGGACACCCCTCTGTAAAAAACGAATGGGCTGGTAAATGGAAGACTGTGTCATAATAATAATCAAGTTTGGCCAAGAGATGAGAAAAAAAACATACCGCCCTCTGTTCTTAGAAGAGGTTGATGTTCTGGGTCAACCCAGTGACTCAGGCTTAGACTTAGAAGATACTATCTAATCGTAAAATTCAATAAAAATGATTAAGAGCAAAAGTTAAAAAGGATACAGTTCCTAAGGGTTAAAAAAAGATAGTAATCTACCCTACAACCTTCCACAAAAGGAAAACATATGCCCCCCAACTCCCCTTCGGCCGGCCTCAGGTGGAAAAGAAGCCAAACTAAGGATAATCCCCGCACTGAGCTCACCCTACACCAAACAGGTGCTGCTCATCCCACCATGGGGGGGCTGTGTGTGTAAGAATATTGAATACATCTGCTATCAGGCTTGACTGATACATTAGTTTTGTTCAGCTGCATTCTGGAGCCCCCTCCCTGTCCCACCCCTTAAGTTTTTACCTTCACTTCCTATAGGTGAAGCAGAAAGTTACTGTTTTTACTACTGAGACAAATGCTTACACAAAATATGAAACCACAGGCAGAATGTGTGCATATGTTATCAGGAATCCGGATGTTTGTTATGGGAGAGAGGGGCGATATATTCGGAAATGGAGGTAACGACGTATAAGCCGACGATTAAAGTCGAACCAGGAGAGGACTTAACTACATATTGACAAGAGCAGCCCACGCTCAGACGGTGCTTTACGTAACGCCATTCAATCCTGACTATCCCGCGAGAGAGGCAGCCAAATGTAGTGCCCATTTTTCAGATGAGGGCACCGAGGTCTTCTCCGGGGAAAAACGAGAAGGATCGGCGGATCTTTGCAATTCCTTTCGGTTCTTAAACTAGGATCTAGCCCGGGCAAACATACCAGATTCCCCCGGGGGGCGGAAGGTGTGTAGGGGGGAAAATTGTGCCGGATGCAAAAAGAAGGACAATTTCGGCGGGAGGTAGCCGACGTGAGCCTGCGCTGGGTCCGTGCCCCGATTCCCCGGGGGCTACTAAGGCAGTATCGAGAACTCTACGCCAGGACACCGGCGGTCCAACATCTCGCCGGCCTTGGGTCTGCGCGCGGCGCCTCCCAGCCAATCCCCGAGCGCCTACGGGAAGTCCCGCCCCTAGACCCGTCCTGACCAATGGTCGTGCGTCTTCCAACCAATCCCCTCCCACCACCGCGTGCGCCTCGGCCAATCTTCTAGTCCATCGACCCGCTCGCTAAAGCATCACCTGCCGCCAGGCAGGACCCAAACTCAGAAACGGGTGGGACTGAGGATTGGGCGCATCTTCCGAGCAAGCGCAAGTCGGTGGCGGATTGGCTACGAGGTTGCGGCGAAACTCCGCCTTCCGGGGAAATAGAATATATGATTGGCTCATGTTTCGGCCATTCATCCCGTCCGCCCGGACCTCGCCCTTCTCACGCCTTCCACCCCGGGAGATTTAAATCTCCACCCCCTGCCACCCTTTCCCTCCGCCTCCCCTGACTTACTTCTTTTGAATGATCTCTGGGACAAGTCAGGTGAGGAGGTGAGGGCTTTTCGCCTTATCTAATGCTGGGACTTCGAGGTGACGCGATGAAATGGAGAATCCGCCTTTGGAACCTCAGGGATTGAGGAGAGAGAGATTTATATGGGCGGGTGCAGGTCCCCCATTCCTTCCTTGGAAGGGAGCGGGCAACGAAGTTCTTTTCCTGGCTGCTATGCAATTTCAACTATGTAGCCCGACCTCTCGCTTTTCCACCTTTCTATGCACTAAGCACGTATGGTATTGTGTATGAATATCTCTGTGTTTGCGTCGCCCTACCAGACTAGAGTTAAAAAAAACATCCGGAAAGGAAGGGGTTGTGTCTTTTATCTGAACTCCTCCCTCCCTCCTCTCCCGCCCCCGGCAACCGGACCTGCATACAGTAGGTGACTAATAAAAGTCTAATGTAAGTTCGTTGGCTATTTATTGAACCTCTGAGGATTGTGGAGCCTGCGCTAGAGATGTGGACGCTAAATCTGGCTGCCCAGGATCCAGATGAAGAATGTGGGGATGAAGGCAAAAGCAAAACAGCCACCTAGTCATTCTGTACCTTCTTTACTTGTAGAACCCATATCCTCCAAAAGAAGATGCTTGAGCTTGGGAAGTCTTCCTCTAGAGTGAAGATGGTGAGTGTGGGAGTCAACACAGAGCCCGACCACAGAAGGTCCAGGTGAGTTATGAAGTCTGGTAGATGGGGCCTTCGGTGTAATGAGACGTTTAAAATATTTTATGTTTTTCGTAGCCTAGGACGTTTATTTCTCCACAGGCAGGAGGCAGAAACAGATGAGATTGTTCTTCAAAGGAGGCAAAAGCAGATAGACTATGGGAAACGAACAGCTGGTTACCACTGCTTCTTGCTGCAAGTCCCTAAGTAAGAGCAGAGGGTTTGGGGATGGGTAAGATTTATCCTTTGAAGAAATGGAGACAACATCTTTAACCACGAATAGCAACTATTAACTTTGCTTTAACCATGCTTTAACCATGGATAACCAGTTAATAGCAAGTTACCTTTGATAATTCATATTAGACATGGCTTAAGAAAAATTAGGCAGCCTATCATTTAATTTTGCTATTTCTAAACTTCTTTAAGCATTCTACATGGTCTATAGTGCTTTTTCTGGTCTTGTCAATGGCTACCTGATCTTCCTGGACATTCTCACCACTTGCCTTTCTGCATCTTTATAAACAGAGGTTTCCATTTAAAAATGTTTATTAGGCTAAAACTTTCTTAGACTTATCCTGTCTCTTCTCTCAGACTTTGAACATCAGTCAGTACACTATTATTCATCAGTAAGGGAAGACATTTTAGAGGTATTCAACCTTGCAAGCAGTAGGGTATGTTAGAAAAAGACTTTGAGTCAGAGGACCCGAGTTCAAATTCTGGCCTTATTTACTGTAACTTGTGTGATCTTATGTACAAGTCATTTAATCAGCAAGTGTTTATTAAATGGCTACTGTATGTTAGGCAGAAATGAAACCTTCCCTCAAGGCCCTTGTGCTCTGAAGACAACAGGTACACAAAAGCATACAAGGTAATTTTTTTTTTGGTGGGGGGAGCTGAGGGACACAAAGAATTCATGTAAAAGGTGGCCATTGAGTTTTGCTTTGAAGGAAATTAGGGATTCTAAGAGGGAGAGGTGAGAGTGCATCCTAGGGATGAGGTACAGCTGGCACAAAGGCCCAGAGCTCAGTCTCAGCTTTATCAACTGTAAAATGAGGGATTCGGTCTAAGCAGTTGCTGAGGTGTACCTTTCAGTTTTAAATCTGTAAGCCTATGCACATTGTCCTAAAGTCAGTGTCTGACACCTGCAAACAATGAATGAACTCTGTCCAACAATTCTTTTTTCACCTAGGCTAGTTCTCAGTCATGCCCATAACACAGCAGCACTGAGCCTCATCCATCTATTTATAGGTGTCTTTGACCATACTTTAAGATGTTCATTTTATCTCTAGGGCAGCACGGCAGCCAGGACTTCATCCTCAAACACCTGACAAAAGCCGGAGGTACAGCCGACGTTCCTGGGATGCCCAGATCAGGCGATGGCGACGAGCCCTACATGCTTGGGACCCCCCCCCTCCCCAGTTAGCCTTTGTTATACAAGAAGAATGATTTGTGTTCTTGTATCTGGCTACAGTGAGTTGTAGGATTTGGGTTCTAAACCTTCTTTTCCCTTGGCAAAAGCTAGGGTATAAAGAGAAAGAGAACCAGGGACAAAATTTTTTGTGATTGTGATGATACCTGAACCTTATACTAATCCAAGCCTTTTTCTTGCTCCTAGTTACAGCAACAGTTAACTGTATAAAAAGTGGGTCTGCATCA